>WNWK01049522.1:0-13173 GCA_009830355.1 Cherax destructor
CCAAAAAAATATATTTCATTGTGTTTGTTTATTATTAAATTAATGTTAACGAATCTAAAATATATTTAGTTGGGATAGGCTAAATTAAATTGCGCTTGTTGTAATAAGGTTGGTAGGTTTCAAAGTTTCTCTTGGTACAAAATTTTAAATTTTTACATTAACATAAATGACAAAAATATATCTTTAAACGTATAAGAGAAATTCTTAGAAAGGACTTAATTTTAGATGAGTTCTTGCTAATTGACCAGTTTTACCTAATCGGCACGACATATATATATATATATATATATATATATATATATATATATATATATATATATATATATATATATCATATATATATATATATATATATATATATATATATATATATATATATATATATATATATATATATATATATATGTGCACAAAAAATCACAGTAAACAGGTGATATCAAAATATGCAAGACAACCACTATGAAAAATAGAAGAATTCCAAGCGCTTTCGTGACTACTCACATTATCAAGGAACTATAAAAGGAAACATGACAAGAAGGCTTATAAAGAGGCAGACTACACCTCACATTCACATCACACTAACAAAGACAACACCTCACAGTAGCGTGACATCACCCGAGTCTGTGAAGAGGAACATAAGAAAGGACCTGAAACTCTTCCCAAGAATTAAGATTAGTCCAATTTATCATTAAATTCTTCCCAAATTTTATTAATTATAAATTAATCCAATTTATATAAACCAAAAGAAATATTCATATTATTTTCAAAACTGCTTTTAATGAAACATGATTCTATTATATTCCTTTCAACCATGGACTTGCTTGATACAACCTTCTCAGCATTTTGAAAATCAATTGGATGGTTAAAGTCTCACATGAATAAATAGAGAATTTGAATCTTGTCAGTTCTAATGCTATATTTATGTTGTTTTAATCTTAGTTCAAGACTTTTACCAGTTAATGGGTATTAACAAAGGGGATATAAATAAGGTCTTGAGAGTATCTCCCCAAAGAGAGAACCCGCAAATTTGGATTCAAGTTAGATAAGTTTAGATTTAGAAAGGATATAGGAAAGTATTGGTTTGGAAATAAGAACATAAGAACATAAGAATGGAGGAACACTGCAGAAGGCCTACTGACCCATACAAGGCAGGTCCATATCAAAACCACCACTATGGAAAAATAAACACATAAGCAGTATAATGTGAAAGGACACAATTGCAACTAATGTGACATTTATTGTGGCAACGTTTCGCTCTCCAGGAGCTTTCTCAAGCCGTTACAAGCGATAAATGGACATAGTTGGTATATATATCTGTCAAGGTGAGGTGAAAACACTAGTGGTGTTAGAAATAGTAGAGATATAAGTAGTATAGTAGTAGTAGTAGTAGTAGTAGAAGTAATACAATAAGGTAGTACAATCAATATGCACGTGAGTAAAGGTGATAAAACAAATACTTGGGTAGTATAACAATAGGTTAGACAAATATTTCTGCTGGAGGTTGAAATATAAAGGCCAGTAAGTGTTCCACATCTACGATGTGCTAAACTAACAGGAGAGACTATGTGATGGTAGGGTTTACTGTTTTCAGGAGGATTCTTGCTAAGACTTCAGAGATGGTGAAGCTGCCTTTGTTTTGTTTAATTGTGTTAGAAACAGAGATAAGTGCTGATTCAAGGCATTTTCGACTACGAAATTAGTTTCTTTGATTACTAGTCGGGCGTCTTTGAATTTCATGAGATGATTGTTGGAATTTCGGTGTTGTACGCAGGCGTTGTTCAGGTTATCGTTTCTGCATGCATTCATGTGTTCATTGATGCGTGTCTCGGGTTTCTTGCTGTTTCTCCTACATAAATTCTGTCGCAGCCTCCACAGGGTATAGTGTAGACCCCTGCGTTGACTGGTTCATGGTGCTTGGATCTAGTCCTGGTTAGATCCTTAATAGAAGTACTGGAAGCGATGGCGACTCTAGTGTTAGCTTGTGCAAATACTTTAGAAATGTTGGATGCAACCTGGCTGTTGGGAAGAATTATAACTTTGTTTGGAGTGGAATTGACGCGTGGAGAATTAATGATCTGAAGAGCTCTTTTCTTGCAATCTTTGATGAAAAAAGGGAAAGGGAAAAAGTAAATCAGTGAAGGTTTGGTGAATGTATGTACATTCCTCGTCAAGAAACTCAGGACTACAAATTCGGTAAGCTCTTAGGAAGAATCCGATGATGATACCTCTTTTGGTCTTAGTATCTTGACTGGAATAGAAATGTGTGAGGTCATTTTATTTGTAGGTTTCCGGTAAACTTGAAATCTTAGGTTGTTATCTACTTTGTGGATGAGGACGTCTAGAAAGGGTATCTTGTTATTGGACTCTTCTTCTAGTGTAAACTGGATCGCCGGTTCAACTGCGTTGAGCCTTGCCTGAATTCCGTACATCAAAACGTTTGGGAGTTATTATTATGTACGGAATCTTCCAGGGCAAGGCTCAAGCATTCCAACTCCAGTTTACCAGAAGAAAAGTCCAATAACAAGATACCCTTTCTAGACGTCTCATCCACAAAGTAGATAACAACCTAAGATTTCAGAGTTTACCGAAACCTACAAAAAAAATGACCTCACCATTTCTATTCAGTCAAGATACTAAGACCAAGAGGTATCATCATCGGATTTTCTAAGAGCTTACCAATTTAGCTAGTTTCTTGACGAGAATGTACATACATTCACCAAGCCTTCGCTGATTTACATTCTTCCTTTTTATCAAAGAGCAGAAAGAGCTCTTCAGATCATTAATTCTCCACGCGTCAATTACTCCAAACAAAGTTTTTTTCCCAACAGCCCGGGTTCATCCAACATTTCTAAAGTATTTGCACAAGCTAACCTAGAGTCGCCATCGCTCATACTTCATAAGGTCTCCGGGACTAGATCAAGCACCAGAACCAGTCAACGCGGGGTCTCCTTTCCCTGTGGAGGCTGCACAGATTGTAGAAACAGCGAAACTCGAGACACGCACAATGAACCATGAATGCATGCAGAAACATTAACCGCCCCCTGCGTAAACCCGAAATTCCAACAATCATCTCATGAAATTCAAGACCCGCTTAATCAAAGAAACTAATTTCCGTAGTCGAAAATGCCAATCAGCACTTATTCTGTTTCTCAATTAAACAAACAAAGGCAGCTTCACCATCTCTGAAGTCTTAAAGAATCCTCCTGGAACAGTAAACCCTACCATCACATAGTCTCCTGTTATTTGCACATCGTAGATGTGTTCCATGACTATATTTCAACCTCCAGCAGAAATATTTGTTCCTTTGTTATACTCCCAAGTATTTTTTTATCACTTTACTCACCATTTGTTGTACTACCTTATTGTATTACTTCTACTACTACTATACTACTACTAATACTATATATCTCTCATTTCTAACACCACTAGTGTTTTCACCTCACCTTGACGTATATATATACCAACTATGTCCATTTATCGCTTGTAAGGCAAACTCCGGAGGCTGGTCCACAATAAGTGTATTAATTGCAATTTGTCCTTTACTAACATATTGTCGGTAATTCTACCAATATTATTACAGTATAATGTGATCCTTTATTGACACGTTTCGCCCACGCAGTGCTTTATCGAGTCAAAGACAGATCTGTAGATCTGTCTGTGACTCGATAAAGCCTGCGTGGGCAAGTGTCAATAAAGGATCACATTTACTGCTTATGTGTTTATTTTTCCATTGTGTCGGTATTTTATACCATTTATTTCCAAACCACCACTACCTAAGAATTTATTCCCGTACTCACGACACCAATCAAACCCAGCCCCTCCCACTCATATATTTGTCCAATCTCTTTTTAAAGCCACCCAAGGTCCTAGCCTCTATCACAGTACTCGGAAGATTGTTCCACGCATCTACAACTCTGTTCGAAAACCAGTACTTGCCTATGTCCTTTCTAAATCTAAATTTATCCAATTTAAATCCATTATTTCTGGTTCTTACTTGGTTCGATATCCTCAGTATTTTAGTAATATCTCCTTTCTTTATGCCCATAATCCACTTGTACACCTCGATGATATCTCCCCTCATTCTACGTCTCTCCAGAGAGTGGAGATTCAACGCTCTAAGTCTATCTTCATACGGGAGATTTCTTATACTGTAAATCATTTTAGTCATTCTTCTTTGTATGTTCTCCAATGAATCTATATCCATCCTGTAGTAAGGAGACCAAAATTGAGCTGCATAATCCAAATGAGGTCTCACTAGTGATGTATAGAGCTGTAAAATAACTTTTGGACTTCTGTTGCTTATACTTCTTGAAATAAATCCTAGTAATATGTTAGCCTTATTGCGCACACTTAGGCACTGTTGTCTTGGCTTTAGATTCCTGCTTACCATGACTCCCAAGTCTTTTTCACATTCTGTATGATCAAGCTCTACTTCACCTAGATTATAAATTCGAGGGATATTTTCATTACCAAGGACTAGTTAGTACCTTACACTTGTCCACATTGAACTTCATCTGCCACTTTTCAGACCAAGACATTAAATTGTCCAAATCCTCCTGGAGTTCACTGGTGTCCTCCTCAGAATGAATCATACGGCCTATTTTTGTATCATCAGCAAATTTACTCATGTCACTTGCAATTCCTTCATCAAGGTCATTTATGTAAATTATGAACAACAATGGGCCTAAAACTGATCCTTGTGGAACGCCACTAGTGACTAATCCCCATTCAGATTTGACCCCATTAATGGAAACTCTCTGCTTTCTATTGGTAAGCCATGCCTCTATCCATGCTAGAACTTACCGGCTTAGAAAGCTCCTGGAGCGAAACGTGGCCACAATAAAATGTCACATTAGTTGCATTTGTGTCCTTTACTTAACTTTACTTCTATACCAGAGCTGCCACCTTTCTTAAGAGTCTCATGTGAGGTACTCTATCGAAGGCCTTACTGAAATCCAAGTAAACTATATCATATTCTTTATCACTGTCTACTGCCTCAAATGTTTTATTGAAAAACGTCAGTAAATTTGTCAGGCAGGAACGACCTCTCGGAACCCATGCTGAGATTCTTTAATCAAATTATGTTCTTCAAGGTGACTTCTAATAATATCAGCTATAATTGATTCTAATAATTTGCCTACTATAGATGTGAGGCTTATTGGACGGTAATTTGATGGAATTGACTTATCCCCTGATTTGAATATAGGAACTACATTAGCTATCTTCCACATCATTGGCACAATATCAGTTAGGATGGACGTATTAAACACATTCGTTAATGGCTGACTAAGTTCCATCTTGCATTCTTTAAGTACCCTGGAAAACAACTCATCGGGTCCCGGGGACTTATTTTGCTTCAGTTTATCTATCTGTTTGATAACCATGTCCCTCGTGACAGTAATATTAGTTAACTTGAATTCTTTAGGAACTGAATAATTGTTAATTTCTGGAATCTCATTTACGTCTTCTTGTGTAAAGACTGACAAAAAATAGTCATTAAATAGAGAACACATTTCCAGTTCGTTATCCGTCAGCTGTCCATTCCCAATTTTCAGAGGTCCTACCTTTTCCCTCACCTTCGTCCTATACACTTGAAAGAACCCTTTTGGATTAGACTTTGATTCATTAGCAACCTTAATCTCATAGTCACGTTTAGCCTTTTTAATCCCTTTTTTTACTTCTCTTTTCAACTGAACATATTGGTCAATAAGGTTAACATCTCTTTTGATGCGCCTATAAATTCCTCTTTTCTCCCCTAATAGATGTTTTAGCCTCCTGTTAATCCATTTGGGACCGTTATTATTTGACCTAAATTCTCTCTGGGGAATAAATATACTCTGTGCACGTTGTACATTATTGTTGTTCATAATTTACATAAATGACCTTGATGAAGGAATTGCAAGTGACATGAGTAAATTTGCTGATGATACAAAAATAGGCCGTATAATTCATTCTGAGGAGGATACCAATGAACTCCAGGAGGATTTGGATAAATTAATGTCTTGGTCTGAAAAGTGGCAGATGAAGTTCAATGTGGACAAGTGTAAGGTGCTAGTCGTTGGTAATGAAAATATCCCTCGAATTTATAAACTAGGTGAAGTTGAGCTTGATCATACAGAATGTGAAAAAGACTTGGGAGTCATGGTAAGCAGAAATCTAAAGCCAAGACAACAGTGCCTAAGTGTGCGCAATAAGGCTAACCAGTACTTGCCTATGTCCTTTCTAAATCTAAATTTATCCAATTTAAATCCGTTATTTCTCGTTCTTACTTGGTTCGATATCCTCAGTATTTTATTAATATCTCCTTTGTTTATGCCCATCATCCACTTGTACACCTCGATGATATCTCCCCTCATTCTACGTCTCTCCAGAGAGTGGAGATTCAACGCTCTAAGTCTATCTTCATACGGGAGATTTCTTATACTGTAAATCATTTTAGTCATTCTTCTTTGTATGTTCTCCAATGAATATATATCCATCCTGTAGTAAGGAGACCACAACTGAGCTGCATAATCCAAATGAGGTCTCACTAGTGATGTATAGAGCTGTAAAATAACTTTTGGACTTCTGTTGCTTATACTTCTTGAAATAAATCCTAGTAATCTGTTAGCCTTATTGCGCACACTTAGGCACTGTTGTCTTGGCTTTAGATTTCTGCTTACCATGACTCCCAAGTCTTTTTCACATTCTGTATGATCAAGCTCAACTTCACCTAGTTTATAAATTCGAGGGATATTTTCATTACCAACGACAAGCACCTTACACTTGTCCACATTGAACTTCATCTGCCACTTTTCAGACCAAGACATTAATTTATCCAAATCCTCCTGGAGTTCACTGTTATCCTCCTCAGAATGAATTATACGGCCTATTGTTGTATCATCAGCAAATTTACTCATGTCACTTGCAATTCCTTCATCAAGGTCATTAATGTAAATTATGAACAACAATGGGCCCAAAACTGATCCTTGTGGAACGCCACTAGTGACAAATCCCCATTCAGATTTGACCCCATTAATGGAAACTCTCTGCTTTCTATTGGTAAGCCATGCCTCTATCCATGCTAGAACTTTACCTCCTATACCATGAGCTGCCACCTTTCTTAAGAGTCTCTTGTGAGGTACTCTATCGAAGGCCTTACTGAAATCCAAGTAAACTATATCATATTCTTTATCACTGTCTACTGCCTCAAATGTTTTATTGAAAAACGTCAGTAAATTTGTCAGGCAGGAACGACCTCTCGTAAACCCATGCTGAGATTCATTAATCAAATTATGTTCTTCAAGGTGACTTCTGATAATATCAGCTATAATTGATTCTAATAATTTGCCTACTATAGACGTGAGGCTTATTGGACGGTAATTTGATGGAATGGACTTATCCCCTGATTTGAATATAGGAACTACATTAGCTATCTTCCACATCTCTGGCACAACACCAGTTAGGATGGACGTATTAAACACATTCGTTAATGGCTGACTAAGTTCCATTTTGCATTCTTTAAGTACCCTGGAAAACAACTCGTCGGGTCCCGGGGACTTATTTTGCTTCAGTTTATCTATCTGTTTGATAACCATGTCCCTCATGACAGTAATATTAGTTAATTTGAATTCTTCAGGAACTGAATAATTGTTAATTTCTGGAATCTCATTTACGTCTTCTTGTGTAAAGACTGACAAAAAATAGTCATTAAATAGAGAACACATTTCCAGTTCGTTATCCGTCAGCTGTCCATTCCCAATTTTCAGAGGTCCTACCTTTTCCCTCACCTTCGTCCTGTACACTTGAAAGAACCCTTTTGGATTAGTCTTTGATTCATTAGCAACCTTAATCTCATAGTCACGTTTAGCCTTTCTAATCCCCTTTTTTACTTCTCTTTTCAACTGAACATATTGGTCAATAAGGTTAACATCTCCTCTTTTGATGCGCCTATAAATTCCTCTTTTCTCCCTAATAAATGTTTTAGCCTCCTGTTAATCCATTTGGGATCGTTATTATTTGACCTAAATTCTCTCTGGGGAATAAACATACTCTGTGCACGTTGTACATTATTAAGAAACAACTCATAAACGCAGATCCCATCGTAATCGTTAGCTAGATTACCCCAGTCGAGATTAGACAGGTGTTCCTAAGTCAATATAATCGGCAGAACGAAAATCAGGAACTTTTACCGTATTATCCCTATTCTCGTACTCCCATGTAATATTAAAAGTAATGGATTTGTGATCACTAGCTCCAAGCTCTTCAGTGATCTCCAGATTATTTACAAGAGTTTCTTTATTTGACAAGACTAGGTCGAGCAAATTATTACCTCTGGTAGGCTCCGTCACACACTGCTTCAGAAAACAGTCCTGAACTACTTCCATAAAGTCACTGGACTCCAGATTACCGGTCAAAGAAGTCCAGTCAATTTGACTAAAGTTAAAATCCCTACTAACACTACGTTATTGTGCCTAGAAGCCCTAACAATTTCGTCCCAAAGAAGTCTCCTCTATCGTGATCCAAGCCTGGAGGTCGGTATATTACACCTAGAATCAGTTTTTCTTGACCTTCTAGAAACTCTACCCAAACAGATTCTGTTAATGATCCATCTATTTTTATGCCTGTTTTTATGCAGCAATTTATATTTTCTCGTACATACAATGCAACTCCACCCCCTTTCCCATTATATCTATCTACATGGAACAACTTAAACCCCCGAATATGACACTCAGCAATCATATCCCGACTCTTGGTATTATACCATGTTTCAGTTATTGCAATGACATCAAAGTTCCCAGCACATGCTACCAAACGTAATTCGTTAATTTTATTTCTGGCGCTTCGACAGTTAGTATAAAATACATTGATATGTATCTTCTTGTGAACCTTTTTCAGCTTTTGTATTGGTTTAAGGTTGCTGCTTACCATCACCCCCAAGTCCTTCTCGCAATCTGTATAGCTAAGTTCTACGTTATTTAACTTATAAGTGCTTGGGTTATGGACACTCCCGAGCTTTAGAACTTTGCATTTATCTACATTGAACTGCATCTGCAATTTTTCTGACCAGGAATTGAGTTTGTCTAAATCCTCCTGTAGTTCACTGACATCTACGTCTGAATCGATTATCCTACCTATCTTCGTGTCATCAGCGAATTTGCTCATAGCACTAGAAATTCCCTCGTCAAGATCATTTATATATATTATAAACAACAACGGGCCCAAAACCGATCCCTGAGGAACGCCACTTGTTACAGATCCCCACTCCGATTTAACCCCATTTATGCACACCCTCTGCTTCCTATTGGTGAGCTATGACTCGATCCATGACAACACTTTTCCCCCAATGCCATGAGCAGCCACTTTCTTTAACAGTCTCTGATGTGGTACTCTATCAAAAGCCTTACTAAAATCCAAATAAACAATATCGAATTCTTTATCATTATCAACTGCCTCAAAAGCCTTACTGAAAAAAGTTAATATATTAGTTATGCAGGAACAGCCCCTGGTGAATCCATGCTGAGTATCATTAATCAAATTATGCCTATCGAGATGGCTTCTTATGTTATCAGCTATAATCGACTTTAGTAATTTGCCTACAATTGATGTTAGACTTATTTGACGGTAATTTGATGGTAACGACTTGTCCCCTGCTTTAAAAATAGGAATTACATTAGCCATCTTCCACGTATCCGTCACTACACCTGTTTGAAGAGATAGGTTAAAAATGTTAGTTAAGGGTTCACAGAGTTCTATTTTGCATTCCTTAAGAACCCTTGAAAAAAGCTCATCAGGGCCTGGTGATTTATTTTGCTTCAAACGGTCTATCTGTTTGATAACCATTTCGCTAGTGACTGTGATACTACATAATTTATCTTCTTCAGGCCCACTAAAATACCTAATTCTTGGGATATTATTAGTGTCTTCCTGAGTGAAAACCGAGAGAAAATAATTAATAAAAATAGAGCACATTTCATTCTCTTTGTCAGTAAGATACCCATAATTATTTATAAGGGGACCTATCTTATCTCTATCTTTTGTTCTATACACTTGGAAATAACTTTTTGGGTTAGTTTTCGAATCCCTAGCAACTTTAATTTCGTAGTCCCGTTTAGCTTTTCTTATCCCCTTTTTAACGTCCCTCTTAATGTCAATATACTGACTCATAAGATGACCCTTACCTCTTTTGATACGCCTATAAATTCCTTTCTTCTGCCCTAAAAGATATTTGAGCCTATTATTCATCCATTTTGGGTCATTTCTATTCGATCTAATTTATTTATATGGGATAAATGTTATTTGGGCAGCATGTATAGTGTTCAGAAAACTGTCATATTGATAGCTCTCTTCATTACCCCAGTCCACAGATGATAAGTGTTCTCTAAGTCCATTGTAATCTGCTAAGCGAAAATCTGGGACCGTTACTGAGTTATTCGTACTATGAAACTTCCATTCAATGCCAAAGGTAATTGATTTGTGGTCGCTTGCGCCGAGTTCCTCTGTAATTTCTAAATTATTAACAAGGGTTTCCTTGTTTGCCAGAACTAAGTCAAGCAGGTTATTTCCCCTTGTAGGTTCTGTCACAAACTGCTTCAAAAAACAATCTTGAACTACTTCTAAGAAGTCGTTAGATTCTAAATTCCCAGTCAAAAAATTCCAATCAATTTGACTAAAGTTGAAGTCACCCAGAATAACTACGTTATCATGCATTGTGGCATTAACAATTTCCTCCCATAGTAGTCTCCCTTGGTCCCTATCTAAGTTTGGGGGACGGTATATCACAACTAAAATCAATTTTTCATGCCCCTCTGAAAATTCTATCCAGACAGACTCTGTATGTGTTATTTCAAACTTTATTCCATTTTTTATGCAACAGTTCAAGCGATCTCGGACATACAGTGCCACTCCACCCCCCTTCCCGAAACTTCTGTCTACTTGGAACAATTTAAAACCCTGTATATGACATTCAGCAGGCATGTCCCTATTTTTCGTATTGAACCACGTCTCAGTTATGGCAAATATATCAATGTTACCTGCACTTGCAACTAATCTCAAATCGTCCATCTTATTCCTAGCACTACGACTATTTGTATAATACACTTTTAAAGACCCTCCTTTCTCTTTACCCTTCCTGCTCCATTCTGTTTTACCACTATACCTATTACTGTCCTTGTTATTGTTAAGATTTTTTATATCAAAGCCTAGATCTATATTTCGACATTCAGTATTTTCCATTTCTAAACCCATACCTCTAACTAATCCTAGTTTAAAGTCCTAACAACACCCTCAACTGAGCTAGCAAGAAAATCCACACCTGCCCTGGATAAGTGAACCCCATCCCTGGCATACATGTCATTTCGGCCATAGAAGTGGTCCCAGTTGCAAATGAATGGTACTGCATTATCCTTACAGTGTTTGTCCAGCCAGCAATTGACACCAATTGCCCTGGACAGCCATTCATCTCCAACTCCTCTCCTTGGCAAAATACCACATATGACAGGGTTCCCACCCTTCTTCCTAATTATGTCTATTGCTGACCTATACCTGCTAGTCAGGTCCTCACTCCTACATTTGCCAACATCGTTGCCTCCAGCACTGAGACAGATAATAGGATTGCTCCCATTACCTCTCATGATGTCGTCCAGACGGCTAACAATATCCTCCATCCCAGCCCCAGGAAAGCAAACCCTCTGTCTCCTACTTCTCTCTTTCAAGCAGAAGGCCCTATCCATATACCTAATTTGACTATCCCCAAGAAGAACAATGTTCTTACCATCCTTGGTGTCGTTCGTGATGTTCCCTGTAGTCGACTCACATTCATCGGGTAACACGGAGAATCGGTTCGATATTTCCACAACAGGTTTCTGGTTCTTCGTTAATTCTACCTCTCCATCCATCCTCTTGATCTTTAACTTTGTCCCATGCATTCCGGCCACTGTCCAGGTTCCTTTCTTGGCTTGAGGATTCTCAACAGGAGGATTACTACGAATCCTCTTGTTTTCCTCAGTCAGTCGCTGTATCTCAAGCTTAGCTACCCTCAGTTCTTCCTTCAGCTGCTGGTAGAGTAGCTCAAGAGAGGACATCTTGTTCAGATTCACAGAGAGCACACAAGACACGTCTTCACTGAGTTAAGTCAGGTCCACCACCTCACCTTATCCACTACCCAAGCGTGGAACACCTCACCACTACCCAAGCGTGGAACACCTCACCTTATTAGAAATCTTCCTTACGAAGAAAGATTGAAGACCCTTAAATTACATTCACTTGTAAGACGTAGAATGAGGGGAGACATGATCGAGGTATACAAGTGGAAAATGGGTATTAACAAAGGGGATATAAATAAGGTCTTGAGGGTATCTCTCCAAGAGAGAACCCGCAATAATGGATTCAAGTTAGATAAGTTTAGATTTAGAAAGGATATAGGAAAGTATTGGTTTGGAAATAGGGTAGTTGATGAGTGGAACAGTCTGCCTAGTAGGGTTATTGAAGCAAGGACCTTGGGTAGTTTTAAATTTAGGTTGGATAAATTCATGAGTGAAAGGGGTTGGATTTGAGTGGGAATTGCTTTATCACCTTTTACTCATGTGCATATTGATTGTTCTACCTTATTGTATTACTTCTACTACTACTACTACTACTAATACTACTTAAATCACTACTACTTCTAACACCACTAGTTTTTTCACCTCACCTTGACAGTATATATATACCAACTGTGTCCATATATCGCTTGTAACGGCTTGAGAAAGCTCCTGGAGAGCGAAACGTTGCCACAATAAAATGTCACATTAGTTGCAATTGTGTCCTTTTACTTAACATATTGTCGGTAATTCTACCAATATTATTACAAAATTATCAAAGCTTATTTCTTGGATAGCATTGAAAATTAGGTTGAACAAATATTCTGTTAGTGGGATGTAATGTGAAGGACGTGCCTAGTATGGGCCAACAGGCCTGCTGCAGTGTTCCTCCTTTCTTATGTTCTTATGTTCTTGCCTAACCCTTGGCCACCACCTACTTCAGCTCCTTTGGTGCTCTTGTGGTGAACCAGGTGCTTCAGCTCCTTCAGTACCCTATTTTATAGTGCCCTAATTATCAAAGCATATTCCATGGATGGAGTAGATGGGTTGGGTAGGAGTTTTTGTTTGTGGGATTGGTTTTGGGTTATAGGGGGGCCTGAATGAATGGTTCAGA
>WNWK01049523.1:0-13173 GCA_009830355.1 Cherax destructor
GGGGTCCTTCAATCTTGTCCCCCAAGATGCGACCCACACCAGTCGACTAACACCCAGGTACCTACTTACTGCTAGGTGAACAGGATGTAGATGAATGGTTCAGAGAACTCTTCGGTTCTCTGAACCATTCATCTACATCCTGTCTGACACAGCAACATCTTGGTATCTTAATACAGGGAATTCTTCACTTTCCTAACCCTTGGGCACGACCTACTTCCACATTGGTCAAATGTGACACCACCTACGACTGCTGCACCTCTTCTGCCTACGGTATATAAGCTACCTCTTCGCACATATACTGTATTCTTTTCAAGATTGATGGACTGACAACATCGACTCAAGGCCAAGGGACTGATTACCTCAAACTCCTCCTGTCGCGTGGGTCTTGGGAGAGATATATAGGAGGTCAAAGATACTCCTTGTTGGATGGTTACGGTATATTTACAGTAAGTGAAGGAGAGTCCAACCACCCGTCTGTCTCGCCTGTAGGTCTAACGTTAGTGAGGGAGAGTGCCTATGAGAGGCTGTGCACATGCGCTGAGCCTCTGACGTCAGCGGGTACCGTGACGTCACACGCAAAGGGACCAGCTGTATAAAAGGAAAGATACACTACACAAGTGTATATATGATACTGACACGACACTCCTGTTCTTCACGATTCTCCTTTGTATGGACTGATGAAGCCACTGTGTGGCGAAACGTTTCCTCAATAAAGATACCCAAATGTTGCATATATCTAATTTATCAACTAGGTGAACAGGGACAACAGAAGTAATGAAACATGCCCACCCGGTCGGGGATTGAACCACGGACACTCAGTGTGTGAGGAGAGTGCGTTGCCTATCAGTACCGTGACTGGAACAATACAGAAATAACCCGCACATAGGACAGAAAAGTTTATGATGACGTTTCGGTGACTTGTAAATGGTCCTAGTCGGACCGAAATGTCGCCATAAGCGTCTCTCTCTCTCTCCTATGTTGCCTATCAAGCCACGGGACAACAATTGAGGCCACACCAATTATAACCACTACAACAATCACTCCAATACACAGATTACCACCACTACAATAGTCACCAGCAAGCAAATGTGACTGCATGTAAAGGTTCCCAGGCGTTGTTCTCACTGTGGTCACCAGTCCGCTATGCAGCTTCTGCCCATCTGGGATGCACACATCTGCGTCCCTCCCTCACACGCTTGCTGTTTCCTCGCCACATACGTTAGGCCAAACTATGTTAAAAACAATCTGAAAAGTAAGATCATAAAAGCTAAAAATCGTGGGAGCTTTAAAAATGGGGTAGGCAAAAAGATAAAGGACCTGTCTGGTATGGACCAGAGATGCCCAGTGCCCCATGGTCTTGGTGGCTAAAGCTCTCGCTTCACACGGCGAGGGTCTGGGTTCGATTCCCAGCGAGAATAGAAACATTGGGCGTGTTTCTTTATATCGGTTGTTTATGTTCCATATCGGTAAAATGGGTACCTGGGTGTTAGTCGACTGGTGTGGATCGCATCCTGGGACAAAACTGACCTAATTTGCCCGAAATGCTCTGCATAACAAGCGGCTTTCTATATAGCAGTATGTCATTAATGTTAGCTACGACTGTATACCTTGTACATGTTTTTTTTTTTTTTCAACAAGTCGGCCGTCTCCCACCGAGGCAGGGTGACCCAAAAAGAAAGAAAATCCCCAAAAAGAAAATACTTTCATCATCATTCAACACTTTCACCACACTCATACATAATCACTGTCTTTGCAGAGGAGCTCAGATACGACAGCTGAGAAAAGTCCCTCCCAGCTGTCACTATCTCAGACCCCTCCTTTAAAGTGCAGGCATTGTACTTCCCATTTCCAGGACTCAAGTCCAATTAAATCAATTAACTGGTTTCCCTTGTACATGTACTTGTAGTAAATAAAGATATTATTATTATTATTATTATTATTATTATTATTATTATTATTATTATTATCATCAGGGTTGGTTGAAGATGAAGTAGACTAAGTGGAGAGGTAGTATGATGATGGATTAGACACGTGAAACATCTAAGTATTTTTAATTTGTAGACGTTTCGCCAACCAATGGCTATATCAAGACAATACGAGGACATAAACGAAAGACTATAGAAGAGGAGGTAATCAGCCCCTCAGCCTCGTATAAATATATGCAGAATACAGTAGTTGAGGCAGCCAGTCGCTCACCCTAGTAGCAGGTGTTGAGCACCATAATTTTGATTAATCTCAACAAGACTACGTGTGAGATTATATATACGCTTTCACATTAGCAGACATCTTTTTTTTCCAGCACAGTTAAAATGAAGAAGGTTACCTTCGTAACTCAAGGGAGACCTTGCATATCGTTCCAGCTTTATCCTGCTTAGGAAAAACGCATTCTCACTTCCTGAATGAGATGGGCAAAAACTAAGATAATAATAAAAAAAATTTAACACGGTAAAGTATCCTGCTACTCCACTGAAAATGGCAAAAGTATATTTTTTATTACGAAGACAGGTACGTAATTCCAAGGCCTGTGGTACCTAGACGTAACTCTCAGTCTCGAGACAAGGATCAACCCAAAGACAGAGGTAAACACCGAATAAATTGTAACATACTCGGCGCACGCCACACTTTTTCTATGTTTTATATTTGTTTTTGTTACGGAACTTTTTTTTGGGGGGTCAAAGTTCAGACGCTGGTTTATGATACTGTTGTAGTGCTGAAATGCCTTTACAGTAATTGTGCTACTTACATGGAGAGTGTTCCGAGGGTCAACGCTCCCACGGCCTGGTTCATGACTCGGCCTCCCAGTGGATCAGGATCTGATTAATTAGACTTACTCCTGGTCATACTCTGTCCGACGTACAAATCGCAACCCTGCTGGTCAGGAACTGACTTTAGGAACTTAAACAGTTTCCTTTTGAAAACAGCTAGGGATCTATTAGTAATCACCCCTTTATGTATGATGGGAGGCTGTTGAATAGCAATGGGGCCCTCTTACACTTATTGTGTTGTCTCAGTGCACTCATGGCACCCCTGCTTATCATTGGAGGTATATTGCACCGTCTATCGAGCCTAGAGGGTGATTTCTGTGTGCATTTTGTGACTAGTCCCTCAAGGATTTTCGAGGTTTAAGTTATGATGTATCTGTCTCGCTTGCATTCTAAGTTGTACAGGTCAAGGGACTTCAAACGTTCCCAGTAATTAAGGTGCTTGACTGAACTTATATGTGCAATGAAGGTTCTCTGTACATTCCTATATATCTGCAGTTTCATATGTTATTAAATGGGCTGTTAGAATGAAATAGTAATCCAGCCCAGAGAGAATAAGTGATTTAAAGAGGATCATCGTTGGCTTGGCATCCCTTCTCATTATCCATCCTATCATTATCCTTGCAGTTGTGATAATGACACTGTTGTGATCCTTTAAGGTGAGATCCTCTGACATTATCACTCTTAAGTCCTTCACATTCGTTTTTCTCGTTGTGTGGTTAGAATTTGTTTTATACTTCGTTCTAGCTTTTATTTCCTCAAGTTTTCCATAATGGAGTAACTGAAATTTGTCCTCAATAAACATCATACTATTTTCGGCGGCCCACTGGAAGATTTGGTTTATATCCGTTTGGAGATTTACAGTGTCTTCAGTGGATGACACTCATGCAAATTCTAGTGTCCTCAATGCAAATTCTAGTATCATCTGCAAAGGATGACCACCGTGCTATGATTTATATCTTTGTCTATGCCATATATAAGGATGGGGGCAAGTATTGTGTCTTGGGAAACAGAGCTTTTCACTGTGGCAGCCTCTGACTTAGTTTACTATTACTCTTTTCTTTCTGTTTCTTAGAAATTTTAAAATCCATGTGCCTACTTTTCCAGTTATTCCTTCTGCACACATTTTGTGCGCTATTACACCATAATCGCATGTGTTGAAGGTTTTTATAAAGTCTGTGTATGCTACATCTGCATTGTTTGTCCTCCAGGGCATCCAAGAAAGCATTATAGTGGACTAGTATATAAACTGAATTATTAATTCAATATGATCAGTGTAACATACATCTGTACATTATTTGGTGTTTAGTGTTTAATATTGTTTACAGTGGATTGTTATTAAAACAAGTAATATTAATCATTGACTATAGCCAAGATAATATCCAGGCCCTCTCTTCTAATAACCCATATTTTTCTCTATATTATGTACGTAATATTATATGATAGGTTTGATACTGAGTGAGCCAAGGAATTTTAAAGACTCTTCGTCGGATAAAACCTGATTGCAAATAACACACTTGTGCAGCGCTAGAATATTTATTACAAAAATTTCCTAGACTATTTATTAGGGAAGTCTTCCAAATACACAATTTCACAAGTATCTCTCAGTTACATTGTGTTGGTATACATACACCAGGTTCCCGTAACCTGATTGCCTTCCGAACTCTCCAGGAGATGTATAACCTTACGGGTTTAGCGTTTCCACATAATATAATTCGCCCTAGTCTCGTCATACACTAAACTCGTTTCATAACGTTTGTTTTAAAACAGGTGACGCTCCCGTTGTTCTGCTTCAGTTTCACCAGACTGACACCGTTAGTTTCCACTTCATGTAATCCAACATGTTTCAAAAGGCCATTGAATCAATGATAAGAAATGCAGCTGTGCAGAGGTTAAGAGGCGAAGCATTATCTCAGAAGAAGTGTGTCTTATCTTAGTGGCAAGAGCACGTGGTTCACAACCGCGAAGAACTGTTTCATTCACTAATTGGTGCTAACTTAATTATCTTATTATTACTGGTTCTGTGTTATCACTGAAGGCTTTTGACTCATATAATGACTCTGACAAGATGCTTATTGAAGAAACCAGATACAGATGCTCAGAAATCCTGGAAAAGGGAATTAATGTACAATTGTTATGGATTCCATCACACATTGAATTACTCCTTCATGATAGAGTTGATATGTAAGCCAAAAATGTACTCTGAAGGAAAATGTAAAATATAACTGGTGTATCTGTGTCTAACCTTAGAAATATATTAGGAGAGAAGTAAATAATGATACTGAATGTTATAGGAATGCAGTTAGAAGCCTGAGTAGGTCTGTAACCCACTCCCCTCAAGGGAGGTTCTCTGACGCTGGTGAGGGGCTCTTGATCTAGGGAATTGGGTCTGTGTTCCGGTTCCCTGAATTGAGCCTGAATGCCTTCCATCCCCCCCCCCCCACATACGCTGTATAATCCTACGGGTTTAGCGCTCCCCATGATTATAATAATAATATAACCCACTATTATAACATGAACGTAGGTAAGTACGTTTATTGAGCAACTTGTATTTTGAACAAACTGAATGATGTTATGATAGCCAGACTTAGGTTTGGTCACAAGTACTTCTGGCAGTTTGGCAGACACACAGATGATGACCAAACCAAATGCAAAGTATGTGGCCAATAATTAACAAAAAAGGCACAATACCGTGACTGGAACAATACACACACAACCCCCACATAGAAGAGATGAGCTTACGACGACGTTTCGGTCCGACTTGGACCCAGTCGGACCGAAACGTCGTCGTAAGCTCCTCTCTTCTATGTGTGGGTTGTGTGTGTATGTGGCCAACTCTGTGGTCACTATCTTAAACACTATGTGCCTTATTGTCCATTTACTGAGGAATATAGAGATAGTATAATAACCTATGTGATATGTCATGATATATTATTAATGTAGATATAAATACAGATGTACTCTTGTAAACCCTTTTGGTTCCTAGTTCCTAGGCCTTTTGTATATCCATATGCTCTTGCGCTACCGTTCACAATAAACTAGCCGCTTCGGCGGTAAAATCTAGAAATATAAAGTCACTGACAACGAGACGAATGTTCAAGTTTCCTTATACATACTGACCCTGTTCACTTAACATTAAATACATACCTAGGTATTAATTGTTATGGGTCGCATCCTTCAGGGTGGTAGTAAAATGGGCTGATGTAGGATAACAGTTACCCTGTAAACTCAGTGGTGGAAAATTAAAGAGGAAAATCCTGCTCATCTCTAAAATACACAAAAATTCCATAACATTTTACCATTAATCCGTTATATACACGGTTGTCATATGATCGTCTAGGATGAGTTTTGTCTGCTGATATTTCTTTTTGTACTTAAACTAAATTTTTGTTCTTACGTTTTAGGGCCTTTTATCTGGAATGCGCCTTAATTTATGTAATACAAATCTCTGAGAAACCGCATTTATCTCTGCGATATTTAGCTTAATGATAAATTTTTTCATTAGACAACCACTCATTAAATGGGAGACTGCCGTTTGTGTATTGTGACTAAGAATCACTGTTAGCGCACGAATGGCTTCCCGAGCCATTGATTGTGATGGAATGAATGTTTTAACGCATGTGTTTACATCAGGGAGGTACAAGAGGAGGCTGGCGTGATGGTGGTGGGAGGAGTTGAGAAGGTGGGGGAGTTGCTGTTCACCTTTGAGGGTGACCCCACAGCCATGCATGTCATGGTCTTCTCTGCCCGAGGATACACAGGCACACCCACAGAGAGTGAAGGTAAGTGGTGCACACTACAGGTATTGGTGTCACAGTAAAAGTACTACTCCGTTCCAGAATTAAAGGTTTTCATGTTATAATTAAAATTAAATTAAACCTTAGTTAAGTTTACTAGGTTTAGAGCCTGTCGACTGCTCGAAGGTCATTGAAATGGCTGCATGTCACCTGGACACTGCAAGTCAAAGATACTTTCTTTAATTCCCAAAATAAGAAACAAAGCAGACTCAGCATATACACTGAAATGTACACATCCTTCCTGTCTATAAGTATTTGGAATGTAGTTAGCTTAACACTGTAATAGTAAGTAATCTGTTATCAAAGCGCAGTTGAGATGGGTCAGTCAAATGAATAGTACCTGGAAAAAGTTTGAAATATTGTTTAAACTACTGCATTCCGCAGTATACTGTACCGGATTAAGACAAAAGCAGAATTATATTTTTATCGAAGAAAAGCTTTCCCTGCCAGGGGCTTTTTCAATCCATTACAGAGAAATTAAGTAGGATTGTATATAATCAGCGGTGGAAAAACTGCGGCTCCCGAGACAATACTGGGTTTCATTGCCATTTTTCCTAAAATTTTATATTAATGAGAGGGTATGTCTGGTGTCTGTCTAATAAGAGTGGATGATTCTTTCGGATTTTTGCCTACAACAGTTAATGCAGTTTATTGAATAATGAAGTTTAGAAAAAGTCTGGTGTATGTAGCTACATTTCTCTTCGAATAAGGCAATGCTAGAGATTCTGTATTCTCTCAGGTAGAATTTTGTGATGACATCTCTCTTTGTCGTCACGTCATGGTGTGACAAGAAGTGTAACAGGTTATGTGTGTGGACTTCCTGTAATGCTCCTTCAGAGAAGTACGTCAGACAAGGTTGATTTTATTAATGAGTTCATTGGTGTCAAGTAGTTAAAGCACGATAGCTAGGATGTCGTCCATGTAACGTAGCTACGTCACACCAATGGGGACGTACAGTTTTTCTCTTCTCTTCCACGTCAAATGTGTGGCTATGATACAGGAATGAAGAGAGTGGCAAGTTATGATGGGTCATGGGGTGCGACTCCACCTTGCCACGGGCAGGTGGCTAACAAGACAGCATCACATCAAGTGTTGCACTGGGCTCTCACTTAACATTACTTACCATTAATGAGCTACTGTAGCGGGTTTTTGGAAGTAGCTTATTGTGTTACCTGCTGAGTATCCGGTGACCACAAGTGTTAAGGTGACCGAGTAATACCGGAGCAAGATGGACGGCTTCGTCCTCCAACTGTTTCTTATAAATCTTTTGTGGGGAAAACAGAATTCATCCTGTTACGCTCTGCTGCATCTCAACCTCAAGAGAAGTTCATTGATGCTGGTAAGGGGATCGAGATCCAAGGAATTGGACCTGACACCCTTTTCTTTAGATCGAACCTAATTGTCTCCCATTACCTCGGGCGCTGTTTGACTCCTACGGGTTAACACTTTTCCTCCCCTACAGGATGTACAGGATGGGCTATCCTGAATAATGACAATTCCCAAGTGATAGCATCTCCAGCTATGCTGGAACGAAACCTTTGAGGTTCTCGCAGTTGATGAACCCTTGCTGGAATCCTTGATATCATCATTGTCCTGATGAAATCTCCCAGCTCAGACTGACAGATTTCAACACCTTGCATGAGACCCATCCTGCGTGATGGACTGTGACTGGGAAACCCACTATGTAACTATCACATAGAATAGTGTAGCAGCACAATGCTGATTTTTTTTTTTTTTAAATAAAACTAAAATATACTCTGATTCATTTTTTTACTGATATATAAATCACTGTAATACTTTGGTCACTGAAGTGCTAAGCGCAAAAAAATGTAGTTATTTAAGAACCTGCTTCAGGACGACTGGTTCACCATGACTCATTTAAGACAGTGTACTGGTGGAAGCATTAGTAGGTGTAGGTGTAGTATATTCTCATTCTGCTTTCATCATATCGAGTAAATGCACATATATTAGATTTAGAAATGATATAGAAAAGCACTGGTTTGACAATAAGAGTTGTAGATGAGTGGAACAAACTCCCAAGTAGCGTTGTTGAAGCGAGAACTCTGAGTAGTTTTAAAAATAGGTTGGTTTGGTATATGAGCTGATGTGCGTGGGTGTAAGTTTTACCTGCATATCATGGGCTAGCAGACCTGTTGCAATGTTCCTCTGTTCTTATAGAAACACTTCACTTATTATTTTTTAAAATGGGCAGTGTGTCCAGAGGAAGTGAAGAGTGGCAGAGAGTTTTCTCCTATACTATCCTAATCTCCTTTGTGACTAGACAGAATCAGAAGTAACCAGACTGTAGTGAATCCATCTCAGCGGATAGCTTCCATGTAAACAGATAAACCATGCACCATCGAAATCCCACCTTTACAATGCGTGCAACTTCAATGACCTGAACTACTTTTTCCAATCAAATAGCTGTTAATTATTATTTCAGCCTGTGTTATACCTCTATAATAATGTACATGTCTTGTTGCAGAGATGAGGCCGCAATGGTTCAGTGTGGACAGTCTTCCATACTCCCTTATGTGGCCTGATGACAAGCTTTGGTACCCTATATATCTGCGAGGAGGAAAGTTCCGTGGAAGCTTTCACTTTCAGGGCCATGACAAAATACTTTCAGAAAATCTAGAAGAGGTGCAAACATTTGATTGATTTCATGTTATCGCGCAAATAAAAGGCAGAAACAAGGACTTGGCATCATAGTCTCAAGCATAAACACTCACCAGTAACATATTTGATATCAACAGCTCACACAAGATATAGGTGCAAATATTTGCTTGTTTGGGATAGATACACAAATGTTCTGCTGTAAAATATTGTCCAATGTATGATTCAGTATAGTAGTAGTAGTAGTAATAATAATAATGGAGATAAATTATTTAAAGTACCGTCACAATGGAAAGACACGAATGCAGTATAATACGATCCTTTATTGAGAACGTTTCTCCCACACAATGGGCTTCATCAAGGACTTATTAAGCGAACCTTGTGGACGAAACGTTGTCAATAAAGGCTCGCATTATGTTGCATTTGTGTCTTTCCAATAATAATAATAATATTAGCCAAAATAATTTCATAAAAAAATTCGTATATATTTGTATGAATTTAAATTTAGCAATTAAATATTCACTAATATAAGGCTGTTAGCCTATATTGATGCTGACGAAAAGCTCTTTATCCAAGGAATTAGAGCTCTCCCCCTATATTAAGCATAATTGTCATCCATTCCCCGAACGCTGCCCCCGAAGGGTTATAGTACTTCCCATTATTATCATGTTTATTATTATTATTATTATTATGTGTCGAGTTCCTATTAGTGTATATTAGGTTTGGATCTTATATCTCACATTATCACTCTGTATTATTCAGTATTACTGAGTAATTTGTTTTGCTTAGTGTAAGATATATTGCACGCATATGCATCAGTATTTTTAATATGTACGATATATCAGTGTAAAGTTTGGCACAGTTCAGTATAGGTATTGCATAGCTAAGTTCAATACAGTATAAGTATCACTGTAAAGCTTGGTGCAGTACAGAATATCACTGTGTAGCTTAATACAGTTCGGTATACGTATCAATGAAGAGTAAGACACTTGTGCAACATAAGAACATAACATAATAAAGAAGGAACACTGCAGCAAGCCTACTGGCCCATGCGAGGCAGGTCCAATTCTCCCACGGGCTTAAGCCAATGCCTTAACTTTTCGCCAGCCAGTGTCTTCTTCAGTCCAGTACAGAGAAGAACGGCGGAAGATGTGAGAGTAGCTTGATGTAATCAGTCCCTCAGCCTGGAGTCTGTGTTCAGGCCACCAGTTGATGGACTGGCTAGCCAAGCATTTCCACAATGAAGATTCCCAGATATTGCACAAGTGTCTTGTCAATTTGTCGGGTTTCTGAACCATTTAGTACATCACATACGCATCAATGTCAACCTTGAAACAGTACAGTATCATCACTCAGAATCTGTAGTTTTTTTATCATTTGCTTACCTTAGTCATGACCAAAATGCTTTAAACTGTATTGTAGACATTACCTTTTTTTTTTTTTTTTTGTAAATCCCGTTTTTTTTTTTTTAATAAAGTGCTCGTTCGTTGAATCATTTGTTTGATATTAACTGGTCAGGGTGCAAGATATGGGTAAGAAAATTTTCTTAATTTCTTAAAGATTATTAACAAAATGTTTGAACAGAATAGTTTCTCGACAATTAAAGGTATAGAAATGCTTGAATAGAAGAAAACGAGTATTGTCGGTATTATATAGCATTTCCATCATGATGAATTAGACACATGTGCAACACTTGGGTATCTTTGAGGAAACGTTTCGCCATGTAGTGACTTCATCAGTCCTAAACAAAGAAGAATGGTAAAGATCAGAAGGAGTTTGAGGTAATCAGTTCCTCAACCTGGAGTCGATGTAATCAAGGTTGATGGACTGATCACATCGATTCCAGGCTGAGGGAGTGATTACCTAAAACTCCTTCCGATCTTCACCATTCTTCTTTGTTTAGGACTGATGAAGTCACTGCGTAGCGAAACGTTTCCTCAATAAAGATACCCAGGTGGAAATAAATAATGTGATTCTTTATTGACAACGTTTCGCCCACGCAGTGGGCTTTATCGAGTCACAAATAGATCTACCTGGATAAAAGATTCACGAGTATCTTTTATCTAATTCATCAACTTATCGGTTCTCTGAACCATTTATCTACATTTTTATCATACTTACCTGACACAGCAACACAACGGTATGTAAATGAATGGTTCAGAGAACCGACGAGTTGGTAAATTAGACACATATGCAACACTTGGGTATCTTTATTGAGGAAACGTTTCGCCACACAGTGGCTTCATCAGTCCATACAAAGGAGAATCGTGAAGAACAGGAGGAGTGTGAGGTTGTCAGTCCCTCAATCTTGAGTCGATGTTGCATATGTGTCTAATTTACCAACTCGTCGGTTCTCTGAACCATTCATTTACATCCTGTCTGACACTGCAACAACTTGGTATCTTAATACAGGGATTTCTTCGCTTGCCTATTCCTTGGGCACGACCTACTTCCACATTGGACAAATGTGACACCTCCTACAACTGCTGCACCTCTCCTGTCTACAGTATATAAGCTTCCTCTGCTCATATGCTGTTATTCTATTCAAGATTGATGGACTGACAACATCAACTCAAGATTGAGGGACTGACAACCTCACACTCCTCCTGTTCTTCACGATTCTCCTTTGTATGGACTGATGAAGCCACTGTGTGGCGAAACGTTTCCTCAATAAAGATACCCAAGTGTTGCATATGTGTCTAATTTACCAACACAACGGTATCTTGGTACAGAGGACATCTTCCATTTCATTGCTTAACTACTAGTTATGAGTGATTACAGTAATTATAATTATGGGGGAGCGCTAAAGCCGTAGGATTATACAGCGCACGTGGGGGGGGGATGGAAGGTAGTCAGGATCAATTCAGGGAACCGGAGAAGCTATGAGGGAATAGCTATGAGTGAGAAGGGATCGAATGGACCTGTTTAGCATGGACCAATAGGCCCACTGAAGTGGTCCTCAAATTGTTGCCCTCTTTTACTAGTGGTCCCCGCCTCCTGCAGCGTCATCGAGACTTTCACGGCTCACATTAGGCAGTAGACTCCATTCTTATGCTTTAGTTTCACATTGTTCCAGACTGCGCGGAGCTGAACACTTCTCCAGGCTGAGGGACTGACCACCTTCAGAACTATTTCTTCAAGGTTGATGGACTGATTTCATAATCTTCGCTTCTATGCCTTCTGCCTCCAATTTATTCTCTGTATTTGACTGAAGAATGAGAGACTTGTGCAACTTGTCGGTTTTCTGAACCATTTATATAACATTTAACCGAAGAAGCCTACTGCGTAGGCGAAACGTTTCAATCAACACTAAAAATACTGAATATTAAAATGGTATACAATACCGACACGTTGGTAAGTAAGACACATGTGCAACAGTTCCTATATCTTTTCTGAATCTAAATTTTTCCAACTTGAAACTATTGCTGCGAGTCCTGTCTTGGTTAGATATTTTTAGCACATTTCTCATACATGGGCTCCTCAAGGAAGGTTCCTTGATGTTGGTAAATTAGACACATATGCAACACTTGGGTATTTTTATTGAGGAAACGTTTCGCCACACAGTGGCTTCATCAGTCCAAACAAAGGAGAATCGTGAAGAACAGTATTAGTTTGAGGTGGTCAGTCCCTCAACCTTGAATCAATGTTGTCAGTCCATCAATCTTGAATATAATACAGCATATCTGCGAAGAGGGAGCTTATATACTGTTAAATTAGACACATATGCAACACTTGGGTATCTTTATTGAGGAAACGTTTCGCCACACAGTGGCTTCATCAGTCCAATACAAAGAATAAAGTAGTAATAAAAGGAGGAGTTTGAGGTAATCAGTCCCTCGGCCTGGAGTCGATGTGTTCAGTCCATCAATCTTGAAGTAAATACAACATAAAGCAAATAGAAGTTGTCTGTGACTCGGGATATCAGATCTGTCTGTGACTCGGGATATAACAGTGGTGACCTGTTCTTAGCTCAGTGAAGACGTGTCTAGTGTACTCCC
>WNWK01049524.1:0-13173 GCA_009830355.1 Cherax destructor
CCCATTCTCCTGAAGAGTCACCGTAGGATGAACAAGACGGATCCTTTAGTGGAAGAGGTAGAGCTCCTACAAGCTAATCCGCATTATGCCCACATTCGCTACCAAAATGGTGAAGAGACTACTGTATCTACAAGACACTTAGCCCCAGTTGAAACCAATGTTAGTGCGGAATCTCAAGATACACCAATAGATGTTGCGAAAGATGCTTCGGTTTCTCCAGGGAAGCCTTTTCAGGCTACCCTATTGAAATAGAGGATGCCGCTCCAGCAGATAGTCAAACCCCGCTAGAAAATACCGAACCCGGTGAAGAGGCTCAAGGGCTACGAAGGTCTGGACGTACACGTCACCCACCTAACCGTTTGGAGGATTACTGTATCTGATATTTTAGAAGGGGGAGATTGTAGTGATACCGCTCTTGTGGAGAGCCGCAGCAGGACACAATACTGCACCACCTCAGGGGGCCCCTTACAATAACAACAAACAGTACGGAGATGGCCCAGCATGGCGTGTGGTCTCTCTCTTACACAAATACATGGTAAGCTTAAATATGTCGCCAGTAGCTATAGCTTTTCTGAGGACATATGCACCTTACATCACCTGTCCTGCAGCAGCAGTCATTAGATGTATTTCCTTCTATTGCAGACATGTACCATGGATTTTGTGTTCAATAAAGCCTAGAAATGAGGCCTGTGTTTTTATCACAACAAATAGTTACCTTCGTTAGCTCGAATGTGTGTATGTTTTGTTGGGTGTGTGGGTTTACAAACTCCGAGGGCCGATCCACGGTATGTTTAAGGCTCCTAACGGCTCACTTACCCTGTGGAACTTTTAGTGACCAAAAAAAGTTTCCACATTTTTGGTGGTCCAAGGTTCCAGCTACTCGTCTACCGCAAATCTCTGCAAAACAAGAACAGATAAGTAATCTATACACATCTTGTACATTATTTACACACAAAACACTGGATCAGCAACCACATTCTCCATTCCCTTCACGTAATGAATCACCAGGTTTAGAAGTTGGAAAAACAAGGCTCACCTAGTGAGGCTCTGAGGGTGGTTCCTCATTAAGTGAAGGAAACGTACTGGATTGTAGTCACTAGAGACCATAACAGGATGCAGAGACCCTGTTACATAAACAGAAAAGAAAGTTAGCACTCCCAGAACTAAAACCAGAGCTTCTTTTGCTATGGTGGCATAGCATCCTTGGTGTCTGTTACATTTCTCTGAAAAGTAGCTGACTGGCAGTACTTGCCCTGCTCTACCCTGCAACAAAAGTGCCCCAACTCTTGTATCATTTTGCAAAACCCAGAGTGGGTAACTCAAGTTTACAAATAAAAGATCATGAGGGTTAATATCATACAAAAGGTTCATGTACAAAGATATTAAAGTTACAATTATGGGTGTGTCCTTGGCACATCGGGTCATGGTTATCAAATAATACCGCCACAAACTCCCAACTGTGGTATCTAGTACATCAAGTAAATTATTCATAAGAGGGAACCCTCGAACATTAGTTAGCAAATTTACTTTGCGGCAGTTAGTGAACCTGCTGAGAGGGTCATCGAGTGTGAGACCCTTGAAAGGCAACGTCCACTGACTCTCGCTAAGTACATTGAAAAGATAAAAAAACTTCACATCTTCCTCACGGCAGGTCTCTTCCCACAAGGTTATGTTGCCACACACAGGCTGACTGTGCTCAGCCACATTTACCTCATGGGGATTCACCTGGCCCCCATTTTCAGCATCCCAAAACTCCTTCACAAAGGCCCACCATGGCTGAGCCACCACTACAACCCTTCTTTCAGTAGGTCCAACGCTTCCGCAATCTCGTACAATTTTCCAGTGTACATTATCTTCAGGGACTGTATCCACCATCAGTTTCCACACCAACCCAATCATAGCTTTCCTAGGAGCCGGCTCCAGTATCACCACCTCCTCACTAGCCTCCAGATCAAGTAGCACCACCACATGGTCCCACGTTATCCTAGGCAGACTCGTAGGCTGGTTCACTAGTGCCGCCCCTCTCATCTTAGCCAAACAGTCTCTGAAACTGAGTAAAAACACCGAGGGGAAAGCATCACCATTTTCACCTAGCCCATGACTTAATGATTCCAGAGTGCTTCCCCACATGGTAATGAAAAAGAGGGGCATCCCCTCATCCCAGTCCTTCTGGTACTGGGGAAAACAAAAGTGCATCATCCTGAGAGACTGGTAAAAACACCCTACTTTTCTGTGACTCTCAAAGTGATAGACATCCTTAAGTAAGGATCTCAAAGCTACATGACATCGTATATAATTGGAATTCTGGTTGGCTTGGTGAAAGCCTCGCTGGCAAAATTTTACCAGAAATCTCAAAACCACACACACAAAAGTATTAGTAAGGGGCAGGAACTCTGGTACCCTGGTAAAAAGATAAGTTATAGAAACTTGTTTTGGGACTGCCTCCTTGTAAGCTGCACTTAGAGCAAGCACTGTTGACACCGACACTCTGAGACACTTCTCTCAGACTTACAAGTGGCTATGGGACAAATTTCTAGCTAACTGCAGTAAGGGGAATCCCACACTGCCTACACAATACTAAAAGGGGGGGTTTCACTTACTTGAAGCAGTGGCTATGTATGTCCTAGACTTCCTTATCTATAACCCCCTCCCAACACCATGTGCAGAGGAGAACCTTAATCTGCAAATGAAGTGTTAATTAGTGTCCTGCCTCCTGGTGTTATCTCTGCTACCACATTGTTTGCAATGTTCCTCCATTTTAGGTGCCTGAGGTTGAAATCCCCCAGTAGCAAGATGTTGGGGGCAGGAGCTGGAAGATTTTCCAGACAGTGGTCAATTTTATTATGATATCATCTAAATAGGATGCTACCCCATCCAGTTTAACAAACAATTGGGAAATAAATTTCTGGAAAATACCAGGAGATGAGGAAATTCCAAAGGGTAATCTCTTATATTTAAAAAGGCCCCTGTGGGTATTAATTACTAACAGTTGTTGGCTCCTCTCATCTACAGGTATCTGTAAATAAGCATCCTTTAAATCTAATTTTGTAAATATTTTACCTTTACCTACTACAGACAATAATTCCTCAATCCTGGGTAAAGGATATCTTTCACAATGAATTTGCTCATTTACATATTTAAAATCCACACAAATTCTCATAGACTTACAGTCAGCCTTCAGTACTGGCACAATAGGTACAGACCATTCACTATGCGATATAGGCTCAATAATGCCTTTCTGCACTAGTTTTTCTAATTCTTCCTCAATCATCTCTTTGTGAAAAAATGGTACTGGCCTTGCTTTCACAAACTTAGGGACAGCATCACTTTTCACATGAATTTGTGCCACGATGCTGGAGATAGGTTTACTAGAATCTACCCTAAAATTATCTAACATTTCTTCAGCACTGTCTAGTTTGTTAATTTTGGTAGATTCATCCAATCCAGCAAGGTAAATTCCTACCTTTTTCATGAGATCTTTCCCACACAAGTTAATATTATTGGATTTCAATACATAAAACACTTGTGACACCTCTAATTTATTATATCTTACCGGCAAAACCACCTGTCCCAGAAGGTTTATTTTCCCATTATCATATGCAGTTACCCTCCTAGAACATGGTTCAATGAGCCCCTTTACTGCCTCTACTCAGTCTTTGGATAAAGTCGAGATGGACGCCCCACTGTCAATCTCAAAGGGTACCTGTTTATTGTTAATGATAAACCCATATTTTTCTGCCTTCATGGAAAACACACTATCCTCTAAGGCATATAAGCTCATCACTTCCTCATCTGCCGAACTATCCCCGCCATCCAGCACCTTAATTGACTTTGTTCTAGGATATCTCGGTGACTGCTGTGTCCTTGCTGTCCTGTTTTTTTCAATACTCGATTTTGATACAGCCTTAGGAGACACTTTTGAAAATTTCTCACTACACACTCTTCTCAAGTGGCCTTTCTTATGACACTTATTACAGAAAAAATCTTTAAACCTACAAGTACTACTACTGTGCTGGAACCCACAATGTTTACATTTCACAGCATTAATCACTTGTACCGCAGGAGCAGAGTTCTGATCTGTAACAAATGCCTGTTCCAAGTTCAAAAGTTTGTCAAATAGTTTTGCAGACTGCACACTTTGCAAATCCAAATTTTCTGCAACTAGGTGAGGGAAATACACTTCATCCACCACCGCCATAAACAACTGGTCCCTCACTCTGGGGTCAAATTGTCCCCCAAAGGTACAGTTCACAGCCAACGCTTTTAAATCTGTATATAATTCATGCAAGGACTCACCCTGTCGTTTCTTCCTCTGCTGAAAAGCCAACAAACTGCGGTGGTAGGCTGGTTTCACTGCATAATAACTTTTCAGTGCCACGACTAAGTCGTCGTAACGCTTCGTGTGTGGTAAATCTGGAGCACACACATTACCTAAAACACTAAGTTTCTGATCCCAGGGACACTAGCAAGAAATTCCTCTTGTTATCTTGCTCTTTAATTCCTAAGTGAGCGAAATTGGCTTCCAACAAGCTTAGCCAAAGCTCCAAAGAAATCTTACGTGGGTCGAAAGGTTCCAACCTTCCTTGTGCTGCTGCCATGCTGCCACTTGTTGCTGCTGTATCACCGTTCTGCTGCAATGTCCTCGGCTGGCAATATCCCCACTACTTCAGGCCACAGTGGCCCACTATCCTTGGCTCTGATGATCCCATCCTCGTCGCCACTGTAGTGGTTGTAGGTTAATAAAACCCAGAGTAACCATAACAATGTACTCTCCAGGGCCGCTCCATAACAACAACAACAATAACAAAACAATTATAAATGACTGAACCAAACAAACCGTATTCAATCCTCCTACTGCTCCCAACCCCTTACAAGTTCCACACACACACACACATAGAACACACACACAGCATAGAATGCATTAACTGGTAGATCAGGTGTGAGTCAGGTTACGCCAGGTAGAGGAGCACTGCAGACGACGTGTCACTCTCAAACTCCACATACACACCCATACACCATAACACACAATTTCACCACTACTTTTCACACAACCCACACACACACACACATACACACACACAAAACTAACACACACACAAAACTAACACACACACACACAAAACTAACACACACACACTGCATAGAGACACCGCGTGGGCGAGTCACAACTTTAGTGTTCCGTGAATATAAGTGGTTTTGAGGGCTACCCTAGGGTACTGCAGGGTTTATCAAGTGTATCAGGGTAGTGGACAACCCTTGAAGCGATTTATGAGTTGCCCTGAGCCACATAAGTGTGGGGAGATTCATAATTTTATAAGTGAACTAGAAATAAATATTTGGTGGCGGGGTTAGTGGGCCTAGTGTGCTCCAGGCGACGTTGCCACATGTGTCACCCTAGATAATAAAGTGAAATAAATATGTGATAAGTGAAAGTAATACAGTGAATAGGTTATATTATATATCGACAAGAAACGAAAGTGGATATACGCCAGAACATCACATCGAGTTGGACAATCTACAGGCTACTACAAGCTGAACAAGTTGCATCACATCGCAAGTATTCACCTATGCGTGGTTTTTGGGGTGTCAGGTGTAAGTTCCAATTACCTAACCACTAAGCTGTTTGTGAACGGTCAACTCTCATAGTAAAATAAGGAATAGGATATCAAGTACTCGGTAACAAGTAGCAATTGATAATTTCTAGTAGAAAAGGGCGAGCAGACAGCTGAAGCATAGAATACATTAACTTGTAGATAAGGTGTGTCGGGTCAGGCCAGGTAGAGGAGCACTGTAGACTACGTGTTACTTGCAGACCCCACATACACACTCATACACCATAACACAATTTCACCACTACTCTTCACACAATTAACCCACACACACACACATACACACACACACACACACACACACACACACACACACACACACACACACACACACACACACACACACACACACACAGGTATGATAGAGCTCACGGAGCAGGGAGAGCAGAGACCCAGTAGCGGACAGTGCAGAGGCGGGGCCAGGAGCTGAGTCTCGACCCCTGCAACCACAATTAGGTGAGTACAATTAGGTGAGTACACACACACACACACAGGAAGGCCTTCAACACAGTTCCTCACATGAGATTAGTAAAGAAGTTGGAAGAACAAGCATGTATAACAGGAAGGGCACTGGAATGGATCAGGGAATACCTCACAGGGAGGCAACAACGGGTCATGGTGCATGATGAGGTATCACAGTGGGCACCTGTGACGAGCGGTGTACCGCAGGGGTCAGTCCTAGGACCAGTGTTATTCTTGGTATATGTAAATGACATGACGGATGGGATAGACTCAGAAGTGTCTCTGTTCGCAGATGATGTGAAATTAATGAGGAGAATCACATCGGAAAAGGACCAAGCAGGACTTCAAACAGACCTGGACAAGCTTGACATCTGGTCTAGCAACTGGCTTCTCGAATTCAATCCCACCAAATGCAAAGTCATGAAGATCTGAGAAGGGCAAAGACCGCTGACAGAGTACAGGCTAGGCGGACAAAGGCTACAAACCTCGGCAAATGAGAAAGACCTTGGGGTGAGTATAATGCCAAGCACGTCTCCGGAGGCACACATCAACCAGATAACTGCGGCAGAATATAGGCGACTGGCAAACCTAAGATTAGCGTTCCGTTACCTTAACAAGGAATCGTTCAAGACACTGTACACCGTGTACGTCAGGCCCATACTAGAATATGCAGCACCAGTCTGGAACCCACACCTGGTCAAGCACGTAAAGAAACTAGAGAAAGTGCAAACGTTTGCAACAAGGTTAGTTCCACAACTCAGGGGTCTGTCCTATGAAGAAAGGTTGAGGGAAATAGGACTAACAACACTGGGACAAGGTAGACAGTGACAGGATGTTCCAGAGAGGGAACACAGAAACAAGGGGACACAACTGGAAGCTGAAGACTCAGATGAGTCAAAGGGATGTTAGGAAACATTTCTTCAGCCACATAGTAGTCAGGAAGTGGAATAGTCTAGAGAAAGATATAGTGGAGGCAGGAACCATACATAGTTTTAAGACAAGGTGTAGTGATACCGCTCTTGTGGGGAGCCGCTGCAGGACACAATACGGCACCACCTCAGGGGCCCCTTACAATAACAACAAACAGTACAGCGATGGCCCAGCATGGCGTGTGGTCTCTCTCTTACACAGATACATTCGTGATGCAGATTACATGGTAAGCTTAAATATGTCGCCAGTAGCTATAGCTTTTCTGAGGACATATGCACCTTACATCACCTGTCCTGCAGCAGCAGTCATTAGATGTATTTTCTTCTGTTGCAGACATGTACCATGGATTTTGTGTTCAATAAAGCCTAGGAATAAGGCCTGTGTTTTTATCACAACAGACCTAAATGAATTTTTTATGAGAGTGCCACAGAATTAGAGAATACGCTGGACCTCATCTTCACCAACAATGATGATCTGATACGAAATGTCCTCATATCAAAAACAATATACTCAGATCACAACATAATAGAGGTCCAGACATGCGGGGAGCCCCAGATCAACAAAATGTGATCAGCCGCGAGGGAGCTTTCTCCAAATTCAACTTCAATAACAAAAACATAAGGTGGGACCAAGTAAACCAAGTCCTAAATGATATAAACTGGGAAGATTGCCTAAGCATCACGGATCCCAACCTATGTCTAGAACAAATTAACTCTGGGGTACTTGAGGTTTGCTCAAGGAAAAGGAGGAGAAGATGCAAACTAGAAAGAGAGAGGCGCTAATTATACAGGCGAAGGCAAATAATAACGGAGCGGCTACAGGAGGCCAATATCTCTGAAATACGTAGGGAGACACTAGTCAGAGAAATAGCAAACATCGAATTAAAACTAAAGGAATCTTACAGGAATCAAGAGACACAGGAAGAACTAAAAGCCATAAATGAAATTGAAAGAAACCCTAAGTATTTCTTTTCCTATGCAAAATCAAAGTCGAGAACAACAACCAGTATTTGGCCCCTACTTAAACGGGATGGGTCCTACACAGATGACAGCAAGGAAATGAGTGAGTTACTTAAATCCCAGTATAACTCAGGTTTTAGCGAGCCACTAACCAGACTGAAAATCGAAAACCTAAATGATTTTTTTATGAGAGTGCCACAGAACTTGACAGACGCATGCCTTTCTGACATCACCACGACGCCAAATGATTTCGAAAAGGCAATAAATGACATGCCCATGCACTCCGCTCCAGGCCCAGACTCATGGAACTCCGTGTTCATCAAGAACTGCAAGAAGCCCTTATCATATGCTTTTAAAATCCTATGGAGAGGGAGCATGGACACTGGGATCGTCCCGCAGCTACTAAAAACAACAGACATAGCCCCGCTCCACAAAGGGGGCAGTAAAGCAATAGCAAAGAACTACAGACCAATTGCGCTAACGTCCCATATCATAAAAATATTTGAAAGCGTTCTAAGAAGCAAGATCGCCACCCATCTTGATACCCATCAATTGCATAACCCAGGACAGCATGGGTTTAGAGCAGGCCGCTCCTGTCTGTCCCAACTACTGGACCACTACGACAAGGTCCTGGATGCTCTAGAAGATAAACAGAATGCAGATGTTATATACACAGATTTTGCAAAAACCTTTGACAAGTGTGACCATGGTGTAATAGCACACAAAATAAAGGAATAACAGGAAAAGTTGGTAGATGGATCTATAATTTCCTAACATGTAGAACACAAAGAGTAGTAGTCAACAGAGTAAAGTCTGAGGCAGCTACTGTGAAAAGCTCTGTTCCACAAGGCACAGTACTTGCTCCCATCCTATTCCTCATCCTCATATCAGACATTGACAGGGATATAAGCCACAGTGCTGTGTCTTCCTTTGCAGATGACACCCGAATCTGTATGACAGTGTCCACCATTGAAGACACTGCAAGACTCCAAGCAGACATACAAACAAACAAACAAACAAACAAATTTTATTTCATTGCAGGTTACATGGGTATCGGAAGTTACAATGTAAATTGAGTGCAAGGAGAGCCACTGACATGCCATGGCATTAGGGGCAGCTTATTCTAGTCCTTAAAAACTATGTACTTAATATTAGAGAAATTTATTGAGTTTATTCTAGTTAAAAATTATTTTCAAAATTACAATATGATGAAATTTTACTGTTTAAATTATTATATAATGATATTAGATCTTAGATTGTTACAGGTGTTAAGATTCTTGAATGATAATATGGAATTGAGATTATCTTAAGGAAAATAACATTGAGCATTTTTGAGCATTTTTTTTTTTTTTTTTTTGAGCATTCTTCAACTGGGCTGCAGAAAACAATATGAAGTTCAATGATGAGAAATTTCAATTACTCAGATACGGAAAACGTGAAGAAATTAAAATCTCATCGGAGTACAAAACTAATTCAAACCAAACAATAGAGCGAAAAACTAATGTCAAAGACCTGGGAGTGATCATGTCAGAGAATCTCACCTTCAAGGACCATAACAAAGTAGCAATTGCATCTGCTCGAAAAATGACAGGATGGATAATGAGAACCTTCAAAACCAGGGATGCCAAGCCCATGTTGACACTTTACAGATCGCTTGTTCTATCTAGGCTGGAATATTGCTGCACACTAACTGCACCTTTCAAGGCGGGTGAAATTGCTGACCTTGAAAATGTGCAGAGAACCTTCACCGCACGCATAAGTGCGATAAACCACCTCAACTACTGGGAACGCTTGAAGTTCCTAAACCTGCACTCTCTAGAACGCAGGCGGGAGAGATACATTATTATATACACATGGAAAATTCTCGAGGGCTTAGTACCAAACTTGCACACAAAAATCACTCCCTACGAAAGCAAAAGACTCGGCAGGCGATGTAACATCCCCCCTATGAAGAGCAGGGGTGCCACTAACACGTTGAGGGACAACACAATAAGTGTCAGGGGCCCAAGATTGTTCAACTGCCTCCCAGCATACATCAGGGGGATTACCAACAAACCCCTTGCTGTCTTCAAGCAGGCACTGGACAGGCACCTCAAGTCGGTACCTGATCACCCCAGTGGCACTAGCAAGAAATTCCTCTTCTTATCTTGCTCTTTAATTCCTAAGTGAGCGAAATTTGTTTCCAACAAGCTTAGCCAAAGCTCCAATGAAGTCTTATGTGGGTCGAACGGCTCCAACCTTCCTTGTGACGCTGCCATGCTCGCCACTTGTTGCTGCTGCTGTAGATTCCTAATAATCACCGCTCTGCTGCAACGTCCTGGGCTGCCAATATTCCTACTACTTCAGGTCACATTGGCCCACTATCCTTGGCTCTGATGATCCCATCCTCGTCGCCACTGTAGTGGTTGTAGGTTAATGAAAGCCAGAGTAACCATAACAAATGTACTCTCCATGGCCCACTCCATAACAACAACTATAAATGACTGAACCAACAAACATAGTATTTAATCCTCCTACTGCTTCCAACCCCTTACACACACCTAGCCAAGCTCATAAAGTAAAGTAAAGTAAAGTAAATTTTATTTCGTTGCAGATTGCAGATTACATAGGTATTGGTAGTTACAATGTAAATTGAGTGCAAGGAGAGCCACTGACATGCCATGGCATTAGGGGCAGCTTATTCTAGTAACTTAAAGACTATGTACTTAATATTAGAGAAATTTATTGAGTTTATTCTAGTTAAAAATTGTTTTCAAAATTACAATATGATGAAATTTTACTGTTTAAATTATTATATAATGATATTAGATTGTTACAGTAATGGTAATATGGAATCGAGATTATCTTAAGGAAAATAACATTGAGCATTTTTGACATTAACTTATAATATGAGTATTTAGTTTTGATTGAGTAGGGGGTAACATAATAGTAACATATTATTAAAATTTGAGATTATCGTATAGGAAAGTAATAATGAGCATTTTTCAGAGTAGTTTATAGTATGATCATTTAGTTTTGGGTGAGTAGGTGGTTTTTGAGTTGAGTCTTAAATTGAAAGTGCATAGAGAAAGTGCATAGGTTTGCAACAAGATTAGTCCCGGAGCTAAGGGGTATGTCCTACGAGGAGAGGTTAAGGGAAATCGACCTGAAGACACTGGAGGACAGAAGAGATAGGGGGGACATGATAACGACATATAAAATACTGAGAGGAATTGACAAGGTGGACAGAGACAGAATGTTCCAGAGATGGGACACAGCAACAAGGGGACACAGTTGGAAGTTGAAGACTCAGATGAATCACAGGGATTGTTAGGAAGTATTTCTTCACTTGCACATATCCACATCAAAAGACACTTACTGATATCTGTGATTCCCCTTAATTTCACATGACTGACCAAAATTCTAATACAACTATTGCTTCATAATTCTTAAGCTAGTCATAAGTTTGCCTAAGACACTCCAATATAGAAACGGTATTATGCCAATACATCAGTTAGTTAGTTCAGACTCTCAGGTAAGGACCCACTAGGGGCGAGGGGGAAGTGGGGACAGACGAAGAATAGCCGGTGAGAGGAAGAGCTGAAGTAGAAGAGAAAGAGTCAGGACTAAACCCAACAGTCTAACTACAATACATCACCTTTACCATTAATATATAAACTAATTGTTAAATTTTTTAAACTAATTGTTTAATTCTTAAATGTTTAAATTTCAATACCTCAATATTGTAAATCTAATTAATCACTACAATTACCTAACCTTACTGTGGGGAATTAAGAGATTACCTGTCTGGGCTTCACCGCCACTTACAACAAAATAATCTCCCGGGGAGTGGACCGACTAGTATAATTTTACCGCGGTTACCCCCGTTGAGGCGTGTGAGAAAACTTGACCCACTGCTGGTCGCATCCAAGGGGTACCTTCGATATTCTCACTCTAAATCCACATCTATCCTTGACCAGTTTATTAAGAATGAGTAACACCAATGGTTACGGTATTGTTAAATTTTGTGGACTGTATGGGTTAATATCTGACTGATTGGGGAGAAGGAGGAAGGAGTACAACTTAATATCACTCACCCTTTATCCGTGTCATTGCTGTTCACTTAAAGATCCCGTCATTATCATTCCCACCGTAGACCCACATTATCCCAACATACCTACTGGCCAGACGGTTGCTAAGATAATAAGAGTACTTACAGTGGGGAAGAAACAGCATTCTTGTCGCTATTCTTCGACGGATCTCGTGGTCCTGCTCAGTTGATTATTCTTCCGGCAAGACGATGATGTTGGTGGTTGTCCCGATGAGTCAAGAGAAGATTGATCCCTTGAACTCTCTTACGCCCACGAGACCGGGCGTTATTTAACGTGGTTGGTCGGGGTAGTGATTCATATCCTCTCACTATACCCCTTCAGTAGAGTTTATACGTAACACTTTACACACTATTCACACGTCAGTTTAATGTCCCCCTAATTTACCCTCGTTAGAAGTTAATCCATTAATAATTGTGTACGATGAACGCTGACCGAACCGACGCACATTTCCTCCATCAACACACCGTAATGGCGTGGTCGGTCACTATTTAACACATTATCACTCTATTATTGTAGTTTCTTGGACTTAATGTCCCACATTATGCCCGGCGAATATTCACAACATTCACTATTGTGAAGAGAGACCATTAACCGCGATTTGGTCGTTGTAAACGCCGATTTCCATCTCCTTTATATCCAGAGCTCTCCCATCGTTCCACCTCCATCCGCTTATCCCACGAGACAGACTGCCTGGGCGACTTCACTTGACCCAGCTCGGCGTACCCACGCGACTTTCGGGATGGTTCTTGTTTTCTTCTCAACAAAATACGAACCAACAGCCACACATTAAGAATATTCACATTAGAAAGGCTATCGAGTATAACCTTTCGGAAAATACCCAATATTTTCCACACTTACTATCAGTATAATCATTGTGTCACTATTGAGTAAGACCTATCATAAGACGCCTGAAAAGCCTAGGCATACCTAGGCATATTATTGGCCATCTTGTAATATCTATGTTGTGATAAAAACACAGGCTCATTTCTAGGCTTTATTGAACACAAAATCCATGGTACATGTCTGCAACAGAAGAAAATACATCTAATGACTGCTGCTGCAGGACAGGTGATGTAAGGTGCATATGTCCTCAGAAAAGCTATAGCTACTGGCGACATATTT
>WNWK01049525.1:0-13173 GCA_009830355.1 Cherax destructor
CTTCCTTGACTCGACGAGACAGCTAATACCATCGCGATCGAATCAGATCGCAGGAGGACGTCAACAACGGAACGACTCCCTCATCTAAAGCTAAGTACTCTTCTGTTTACTTTGTTATTGGCCAATGATATTGTTACGCACAGTAGATGTACTTTAGCTAGGTCAACGATCTACGATACACCGCTATGATGCTGTTAATTAGGTGAGTGTTGGTCATGTTAATTGAACTATGTGTTCTCTACCTCTTCTCCGTGTGATCAGTTGTTCAACAACCAATACAGTCCACTTAAATTTAACGTAATATAGCTATAATAAATGATCTTCTCAGATTTATTTATACTGGTCCAGAGTGCAGTGGGCGAACGAGAATATTGAAGGTACCCCCTCGGTGCGGCCAGGAGCGGGTAAAGTTCTCACATACCTTAAAGGGAATGACTGCGGTAAAATTTATACGAGTCGGTCGTCTCCCTGGGAGTTTGTTTATTGCTAGTGGCGGTGTCCCAGATAGACTTCTCTCACAATTCCCCACAATCTCGGTCAGATAACCAAAAGCCAGTTTTCGTGCTTGTAACCTGGCTAACTAGTTTATTGTGGTTTATGTGGCTGAGTAGTCTAAAGTGTCACAGTGAGAAGCTATATCACTTCCCTCACGTGGGTTGGAATCCTGCTGACTGTGATCAGCCATATGTATATAATGTGTGTGTGTGTGTGTCGTGCCGAATAGGTAAAACTGGTCAATTAGCAAGAACTTATTTAAAAATAAGTCCTTAAAATTTTCTCTTATACGTTTAAAGATATATTTTTTTCATTTATGTTTATGTAAAAAATTATAATTTTGTACCGAAAGAAGCTTAGAAAACATACCTAACCTTATTATAACGCAATTTAATTTAGCCTAATCCAACTAAATATATTTTAGATAAGTTTGCAATAATTTTATAATAAACACAATGAAATATATTTTTTTCGTTAGGTTCAGAATGATTTTTGCGAAATTACTGCATGCACAAATTTTCGTTAGCCTTGTTCGGCAAGAAAGCGTTGCAATTCAAGCTAAAATCGCAAATTATATATATATATATATATAAAGATAAAGTAATCAGGTGATATCAAAATATGTTCCTGATAATGAGTAGTCACAGGCTTGAATTCCTTATTTTTCATAGTGGTTGTTATATATATATATATATATATATATATATATATATATATATATATATATATATATATATATATATATATATATATATATTATATTACAGTGATAAGTATTATTAGATTAACGGAGAAGCATTTACATGGAGTTTACCTGGAGAGAGTTCCGGGGGTCAACGCCCCCGCGGCCCGGTCTGTGACCAGGCCTCATTACCCATATGGGATCACACATCGTCTGTTGTAAATCAAATTCGATCTAAGGAAGCGGAAATTGCATCTCCCACAACACATCGTCAAGGTGTTTACCTGGAGAGGGTTTCGGGGGTCAACGCCCCCGCGGCCCGGTCTGAGACCAGGCCTCATGGTGGATCAGGGTCGTGTGAGATGCCAGATGCATTTCAAAACATAAATGTGAATAATATACAACAAATGAATACTCATGCTTTTATTACTTCATTATTTTTGACATTGTACTGAATAAAAGATACAACAAAACCGAGAAAATAAAGATGGTAGATAATCGAAGTCGTAAGTCAGGTTCTTCAGGAGGTTTTGGGTGTCAAATCGAGAAGCTTAGGTGAGTTCGACCAGCGCAGCCAGAGCTGCAGTGTAGGCGGCGTTGTAGTCGCAGGCTACCTCGTTGTGCTGGTAGTCCTGGCGGTCGTCATTGTAGGAGCCATCCTAGGGTACGAAAAATATATTGTATTATGCCGATGAACACTGTAGTAAGAGGTCACCCCTTTTATACGAGTGCCACACTATGTTTAATAGCTGCTGCGTATTAGGGAAGCTGTGTATAAGGACTTAGTTGAGTATAAGGGACTTTGTAAAGTATCGATATCTTCATGTGCTCATTGTAACTCATCTAATGGCCATATAAACTGTTATTGCAACACAAATTATTGATTTGATTTGTTTAATCTGATTTAATAATTTTATTAATACAAATAATAAATTATTATGTAGACATAAAACTGTAAAAATGATCCAAAATTATAAAACTGTTATGTTTCAAAAATGTCATGTTCAAATTATGTTCAAATTTCATAGCTTAAATACTCAACTATACTTATATTGTAAACTGTTTACTATAATTCTTACCATTTTGTTTTAAGTTAATTTTAAGTCTGCCCAAAATGCTCTGCATATTAGGGGCTTTTGGCATGTACACCTCTTGTAATGTCATACCCCATTGTAAAACTTTGTATCTTGTCACAATAAACTATTATCATTATTATTATAAAATATGTAAAGAGTACTTATATCTCTACCTACTTACAGATTACCTGTTTTGTGGTTTATGGTATCGTATGAAAAGGTATTTTTGTGAGTGAAATTCTGTTACGTGGTCTGTTTCATCGTCTCTTAAGACGACGTTTCGGTCCAACTTGGACCATTAAACAATGAAACAAATAGCAATAACAAGTATAAAGCTAATCACATAATCTTCCGTGACTAACCTGAGCTGGTCCACCAACAAGGGCGCCCCAGAGGGTTTGTGGGTTTGGTCCGGAGTTTGTGAGACCGTTGGAGCAGTCAGCTGGTCTGTCGGGACAGGAGCTGAGGGAAAGAAAGCTTATTATTAAACCCTCTTTATATTATGTGAGGCAGTTAATGTTGATACTTGATCATCTGTACAGTATGTGAGGCAGTTAATGTTGATACTTGATCATCTGTACTGTATGTGAGGCAGTTAATGTTGATACTTGATCATCTGTACAGTATGTGAGGCAGTTAATGTTGATACTTGATCATCTGTACAGTATGTGAGGCAGTTAATGTTGATACATGATCATCTGTACAGTATGTGAGGCAGTTAATGTTGATACTTGATCATCTGTACAGTATGTGAGGCAGTTAATGTTGATACATGATCATCTGTACAGTATGTGAGGCAGTTAATGTTGATACTTGATCATCTGTACAGTATGTGAGGCAGTTAATGTTGATACATGATCATCTGTACAGTATGTGAGGCAGTTAATGTTGATACTTGATCATCTGTACAGTATGTGAGGCAGATAATGTTGATACGTGATCATCTGTACAGTATGTGAGGCAGTTAATGTTGATACATGATCATCTGTACAGTATGTGAGGCAGTTAATGTTGATACTTGATCATCTGTACAGTATGTGAAGCAGTTAATGTTGATACATGATCATCTGTACAGTATGTGAGGCAGTTAATGTTGATACTTGATCATCTGTACAGTATGTGAGGCAGTTAATGTTGATACATGATCATCTGTACAGTATGTGAGGCAGTTAATGTTGATACTTGATCATCTGTACTGTATGTGAGGCAGTTAATGTTGATACATGATCATCTGTACAGTATGTGAGGCAGTTAATGTTGATACTTGATCATCTGTACTGTATGTGAGGCAGTTAATGTTGATACATGATCATCTGTACAGTATGTGAGGCAGTTAATGTTGATACTTGATCATCTGTACAGTATGTGAGGCAGTTAATGTTGATACTTGATCTTCTGTACAGTATGTGAGGCAGTTAATGTTGATACTTGATCATCTGTAAAGTATGTGAGGCAGTTAATGTTGATACTTGATCTTCTGTACAGTATGTGAGGCAGTTAATGTTGATACTTGATCATCTGTACAGTATGTGAGGCAGTTAATGTTGATACTTGATCATCTGTACAGTATGAGGCAGATAATGTTGATACGTGATCATCTGTACAGTATGTTAGGCAGTTAATGTTGATACTTGATCATCTGTACAGTATTTGAGGCAGTTAATGTTGATACTTGATCATCTGTACAGTATGTGAGGCAGTTAATGTTGATACTTGATCATCTGTACAGTATGTGAGGCAGTTAATGTTGATACTTGATCATCTGTACAGTATGTGAGGCAGTTAATGTTGATAATCATAGCTGAGTGTTAGAAATAACTCGGCTTCAGCTTTTGAAAAATCATTATATTTTTTAGATGTAAAATATAATAAATAGCTGGTGATGAATGTCATTAAAGTGTAGATTGAATATTAGCAAATAATGAAGAAATGCTTCATATGTGTACCTGGAACGGTGGTGAGGCCTGGTAGGAGGGTTGACACCGAAGCCAACAACGAAGGACTGGTATCTAGAGTTGTCTCCCAGGAGCTGACCTATCTGGCCCCTGGCCCACTGTTGGTTGGTTCCCGCATCGATACCAAGCTTGGCGGCCTGTAATATATACATAAAACTACTGCAAATACTTATTAAGATAAATTTCCTAATATTGTGATTATAACAATATAAGAATAGAAATGTGACTTTTTTGGGGTTACGTTAGGTAATTTACATATGTCACTATGATAATTTGTGTAACTGTATTTATATGTACCTGTACCTAAATAAACTTACTCAAGAAGAATTACACAAGGCTATACAACACCTCTCCCGACCTGATGCTACGATATTTCACAGAATATCTCACCGTTTCCCAAAATCACGCAGTACAGATTTTAGTAACTTTATTCTAGTAACTTTATTCTGAGTTTTAGTACCCATAAATACACAAAATACATAAATACTTAAATACACATAAATACAATTATCATACTTTTATAAATTACCAAAGATAACAAAAAAAAATCAGTGACTTATTTTCATTGGAGAATGATTGGTCACTGACCGGTGTTTAAATTGTCAATTCTGTTTAATGTATCTTGTGACAACTTAATGATTGAAGTTATCTGGTTATAACTGTTTAACAGATCTCTCCAGACTAACTTAAGCTTAGTAAAATGCTCATCTAAGGAAATTTAGCTACCTAACTCTGATATGGAATCTGTCTTGTATATCCATTGAATATTTAGCGCTCCCATAGCTCGGTTGGCAACGCACTCGCCTCACAGACTTAAGTGCCCAGGGTTCAATCCCAAGCATGGGTTATAACGTGGGGCATGTTTCCTTACACCTGCTGAATCTGTCGCCTAGCAGTAAGTAGGTACGTGGGTGTTGCTTGACTGGTGGAGGTGGCATCCTGGAGGACAAGATTGAAACACGACAATTTAAACAATAGTCCTCGATGACTCGGGTTTTCCTGGATGGCTAACCCTCCGAAATCAAAAATCCCAACAAATATTATCATACCTTATTTTAATGAATATAATAATAGTGTTGTGATGGAACACTCACATAGAGAGCGATGAATGCAACATTAGCAGCGTGCCGGTTGGAGCCCCAGGCGTCCAAGAATACCAAGCCTTGAGGCGTGTAAGGCGCTTGGTTCCTCACAAAGTTCAGGAACTGGTTCAAGGCGTTTCTGTACTCTGATGATCCGTCCAACAGCACGAGGAGTGCCTGAAGGTGTTACAGAACAGCACTCAGTTAAATAACAACAAAAGACACAATTCCGTGATTGGAACAACAAACAAATAACTCAGAAATAGGAGTAAGAAGCTTAAGACGAGTGTTTTTGTAACTAGTCAATGGTACAAGATAAAGAATCACGAAATCTTAATAACACGAATACAAACAAATCACGCAACGAGTGGGGTTCGAACATATCAAGTGAGTTTTAAAACTCTTGCCCTGGGTTCAAATCCGACACGTTCCGTGATTTATTTACAAGACAAAAAAGTGTATAACCAGCTTGTATACCTTGAAAAGGTTTCGGGGGTCAACGACCCCGCGGGCGGGTCCATGACCTGGCCTGGTTTACATATATAGTAGAAATCAATGAATATTTTACGTCACTGTCTGTTGTGTGTGGGAAATGCATTTGATAATATACATACCTTAACAAATGACCCTCAAATAGGAGAAATATGCTTATGACGACGTTTCGGTCCGACTAAGACCATTGATAAGCCATACTGTGACATATAAGATTCTTTCTCCTATGCGCGGGTCTCGTCCCAGTCACGGTATTGCGTCTTTTTGTTCTATATGCATATCAGTATTGTAAAAAAAATATTTAATATAATTTTAGTTTAAGACAAGCTTACCTGTACTCCAGCTTTCTTGTCGTCCCAACCAAACTGACTTGGAGTTCCAAGTAGGTTGAACTCGCTGACGTGTCCCTTGGCTCGGTCTAGGTAGGAGTTGTCACCAGTTGCCCTTGCTAGCCACAGTGCGGCCCAGCCCAGCTCGTCACCATACCCACTCCACGAGCTGAAGACAAGCATGGGTATATTGTAATAACGTATATTGTAATAACGTATATTGTAATAACGTATATTGTAATAACGTATAATCCAAAGAGCAGGTACACTATGCATTTGCATAGTGTACCTGCTCTTTGAATTATACGTTATTACTGCTCTGGTCTGATATATAGGAATTAATGTTATTGACCTGGACTTAAGCGTAACCTCACGCATTTTATACATTTATCCATTACGCACAAATCATGATTAAATAAACGATACTTACTTGTAGAAGTTAGTGGCGTCTGTGATAGCGTTTGTGTAGATATCGCGGTGTTGGTCTGCGAATTCGTAGAGTTCCTTAGCTACGCTTAAGAGTTGTGATGAGTAGGACGAGTCCGAACTCTGAAAATGTGAATAATTGAGACTGAGGAAGGGAGACTGGGATACGAAAAAATAAGAAAGAAAAAATTTTGATGTTACCACATGGACATGTGTGAAACATCACTGACACTCTTAGTGGCTGCAAAAATATTTTCGTCCACAACCAGTAATTGAAAATCACAATCGCCTCGCGTCCTAAATATTATTTGTACCTAATTAACATCTCAGGATATCATCAGGATTCCCTGACAAACCTTACCTAACCAAACCACGGTAAGTGTCTCGCAGCATAAGTTCAGTCACAACTCTGGCTATTGTAACCATCGTTCTTCAGTCTGCTGACAATTTTGAGAGCATAAGACAGTGGATGAAATAATACCAAGCCACTGAATGTGAAAAGAATTTAACTAATACTTCGAGTGGTACAACATAATTCCAAGGCATTGACTGGAGGAATCATCACACATAGACGACGTGAAAAGATACTGATGAGAAGGGACGAACCAGGAACACACTATGGTTAGGTTTTAACAATCCTTCTCGGTTTAGATATACTTACCTCTATACATTTAACAGGATTCATAGGGATAGTCCCTGATTCATGTTTAAGCATTTTAACACCAACTATACTGTTAAATTCAATTATTGTATCATGACTCACGAAATCGTAATAATGCATTGGCCTATAGGTTTAAGACTCACTCGCCATGGGTTCAAACCCCATCCGTTCCATCGTGTGTTTTCAATTACCGTATCACTGATATTAGGAATACCATTAGAGTTCATGTACACTCAACACCAACGACTGAACTTACGAATCGTCAGTTGAAACAAAGAGAATTTATTCAGACAAAAACATAAAGCTCCTCCGAATCATTATCTTACCTTGAAAACAATGGATGCTGCAGCCAGAGCAGCGGCGGTCTCACCGGCCAAGTCGCTTCCTACAGGAGAGACAGTAACCAGAGAGAGACAGTAACCAGTCACTCTTGTTAAATCAGCACTAAGATTAGTCTGTGTACATTTCAGGTCAGAAAATGCGAGTATATCGGAAAACAATCAATTGTTCTCGAATACAATCACATTAAGAGCTTCTCAGAAGAACTAACCTGGACGTGATTGGTCAATCTTATAAGAAGGTCGAGACATGGTCATATCCTCAGGACGTCCCCAGTAAGCGTGATCTGCGTTACCTTCGCCCACCTGAAGCCAGATCAATTGAGTTATTTACTGTAACTCGAGAATTGGTTAGTAATGTGGGTTGTACTTACGTAGACTTAGGCTTATTCATTACAAATGTCAACTGTTTACACCTTAATACAAACAAATACCGAGATACAAGAAATTGTTAATAAACTATAGGACAATTTTCAAACCTTGTATCCACAATTATCCTTTAAGATTTAATTATATTCTTGTTAAATCAAAAGATCATTATCGTCTCCATATCACAAAGTCAAGTGTTGTTCTAATTTTGAAAAAAAAAAATCCTAATAGGGGAAAGTGGAAACATTTTCTTGTTTTTGCCAATAACTGTTGTTATTTGGACCCTACTAATAAGGAAGAAACATTTCAATACAACTAATGCATATGTTAAAAACGTGACTATGATACAATATCTCTCAGCAAGTAATGCTATTATCTTTTGCTGCTCTTAATTTGTCAGGGAAAATAAATTGACGCAGATCGTATGCAAATGGCCCGTCAACCTATGTACTAAAGGAAACCATTTAATAATTTATGAAAAAAAAATCACTGTAGAGAGATATACATACCTGACCGTAGAGTTCGTTAGTGGCAGTGTGAGCTTTGAGGAAGTAATCAGTGGCCCATTTGAGAGCAGCGTGACCATACGATGTCTGCCCTGAGGGTGACAACATTATCATAAGCTTCTCAAAATCCAGCCCATAGGTAAAATAAGTTAGTATTCTACACTGCTAATACATAAATTCTACAAACTATTTAACTGAAGTCCGCTAAACTCTAGTGACTGTATAATCACTAAAGTTTAACCAGTGGCAAACAAGAATTTAGAGTATATATTCAAAATAAGACCTACCTGCTTTGCTGTGTCCATTTGCAAAGTCAATTTGCCCCCAAGCCAGCATGGTTGCTGTGAAAGCCATCGGGAATCCAAACTTCACATGATCACCAGCTGGAGACGAAAAACATGGGAATTATATTTGGCTTTTAAACATTAATGTCAGTGTATCTTCATTCCAAAAATGTTGACCATAAAATGAATGTTTCTTCATACCATCGTAGTAGCCACCAGTCAGGTCATGACCCACATCAGAGCCATCCCCAAGAGCTGAGTCGCCACGCCAAGTGACGCGCTGATCTCCAGGGAGCTTGCCTGACCTCTGGGCCTCGTAGAACACATACGACATGCACAGTGCCTGATTGTAGGAACAGAGACTTAATACAAGTCCTACAAAGATGGGGCAAGAGATGTCGCAAATGGACACTGTAACGCTTTCAGTAAACAAAAAACTCGTAAAGTGAAAGGCCAAGGATGTAATAATTTACGTGATTCGTCATAAGCCAAAACTTGGCTTAGTCTAGTTCCCACTTTTTGACTACTTAATGCATAATAATTTTAATTATTAGAAAATGCTTAATTAAAAGTTTGTTGAAGTTGCTCTTCTTTTTTCATTTAGTAATTTATAGAGGAGAATGGATTACTAGCTCCTTGCTATTATTGTCGCCTTTTACGACACTCATGGCTTACGGGACACTAATTCACGAATATACTGACCTGGCTGTAGTCGTGGGGACTCATGCCAGTTGATGCACAGGGATTCGGTATGTCTGCTGACACTGTAGAGGAGTGCAGGAGGGCCAGGGCCCCCAGCAGGCAGGTTTTCACCAGGACACCAGTCATGTTTGCAGTGGAGCGAGTGACTGTGGTACCAAACGATGACTACCTGACCTCTTATATACTCAGCTGATATCACAAAATTCCCGTTCTGACGTACATACACATGCGTCACGAAGAGAATATTTGACAGACACATAATGTAAAGAAAACCATAAGGTGTATTTAGTTACATTGCTTATAATACTCACCTATTTACCCATCTCACCTATGGAATCTGCATGGGCTCTACATCAATAACTCATCTCAGACCACTAATAACACAACAAAAGGCAGCAGTTAAAGAATGATAAATAAAATTTCACTCCAGGCAACATACTCCACCAATATTCAAAACCTAAACTTACTCACCATACAAGACATCCATACTTTTACTGTGCTCATTACATACATAGAACACTCTATGCAGATATTAACCCACCACTCAAACTTCTCCTTACCTTAACAGGACACATGACTCATAACACTAGACACAGATCACCTCGGATGTTCCCCGTGTCCACCTAACACTATGTAAAAACTCAATGCACATAAAAGGCACGAAAATTCTGGAATTCATTACCTGTCATTGCCAAAGAAACCCTACCTGTACCCCAATTCAAACGATGCTAAAACCACCTTCTCACCCATAAAGTTTCACTGCTAGCATATCAACCATTCCCAGCAAAGTAGAATAATCACTTAACGTAAAAAACCTGACTTTAAAGTCAATGTAATATGAATGAACGAATGAATGAATGTAAAACCTGTTGAGAATAATACTTACTTAGCTAATTATTCCCACAACACTTACATTATAATGACCACGTAACCAACTGCAATGCAATTAATTGTTTTAAATTGTTATCTCACTAATTAGTTGCATTGCTGCAATAAATTGCAATTAATTGATATGTTCAATTTATATTCAAACTAAAACTTAGATATGCAACTTTACTTATTTTATAAATTATCAACCATAACTTTTTATTATTTTATTATTATTACGTTTTTAATTTGTTTAATCTGATTTAATTAATTTTTATAATGAAGACAAAAGTACAAAACTATGTTCAAATTTCATAGCTTAAATACTCACCTTACTCATTGTATACTATTATCTACAAAACTTTACAATTCTTAGTTTTTTAAGTTAATTTTAAGTCTGCCCAAATGCCCTGCATACTAGGGGCTTTTGGCATGTATGTTACACTCTATGTAATCTCAATAACCAAATGTAATTTGTATCATGTCCAAATAAAAATTATTATTATTATTATTACTTCAAAATCCGGCTTCCCTATCACACTTCTAACTCATTTCCATCCTGGCAGTGTAAAAAGAAGTTTTCAAAGGCAATGTCTGTACACAGCCCCATCAGTCCCATATAGCGGTTCACGTTGTTGCTAGTCCGCAGAGTTACGTGCCGCCATTTTGTGCAGTGAGGGAAAAAACGGCTACTGCCCCTGACAGATTCCTTGAGTTTTGTCACGATTTGGCGTTTTCCTATGTTTCCTCCTAATGTACACTGGTCATTAATATGGAAGTCCGCCATTAACCCTTTTGGGGGTTGGTGCCGTACTAGTACGTTTACGAGCAGGGGTTGGTGCCGCACTAGTACCCAAATTCTAGTGCCTCAATTTAAGTGAAAACGTCTGGTAGGCATACATGAAAGAATGGGTCTGTGTGGTCAGTGTGCTGAGTATAAAAAAATCCCAGCAGTACACACTGCATAATGAGGGAAACTCTGACCGTTTTTTCGATTAAAAACAGTGAGTTTGCAGTCGATTTTCGTATGGTTTTTTATTGATGTATTCGTTTTCTTGGTCTCATTTGATAGAATGGGAGCATATTACAGAAATAGAGATGATTTTTATTGGTAGACAATGACGTACCTTGAAAATTTAGCTCAAAGGAGCGAAAAAGTTCGATTTTTTACGATGTTAAAAAACAAATCACACCATGCCTCCCAAAACCTCAACTGAGCTTATTCATGACAAGTGCTCTGATAAAAATTTTACAATGATGCAGTTGTATACAAAAGTAAATCTTCTTTTTTTTTGAGAATAAAAAATTTAAAAAGAAAAGAAAAAAAATGGAACAGGGGGCCGGGGCGGACTATTGAACAGAGAAAATGTTATTTTAGTGCCAGGAATGTCGCCTTGTTTACTCTGGGCCCTATTTTGAAATTATGTTTTGAAATTTGTGTGAAATTGAAATTTCCATTTTCGACCACTATTTTGGGGATAAATTGGTAAATAGGCGGTTTCTTTTACTCAATCGATAGAAAAAATGGGGTTCAGCGAAATAGCTATAATTTTGGAGACTGAAACATTGGGAAATTTTTAAAAAGGTCAAAGTGGGCAAAATCGCCACGTAAGTGTATTCCCCTAATTTGAAAAATAATTCCCTTATTTTCACCAAAATTTTATAATTTTGGCTTATGATCGGAAAAGATTCTCTACATTTATAAGAAAAAAATTTAATTTTTTTCCAAAAAAAATTACCCCAGGAACACTTTCCTGAGAAGGTCCCCCCCCCAAAGGGTTAAGAAAAAATTTTCCAGGTTTGTTTTTTAAAAAAAAACCAAAAACACTTAAAATTTCCACTAATTTACATGGGGGTTTAAAAATATTATTTTTATTCTTTTTTATTAAGGTTATTTGAGATTTGTGAACTTCTTGAAAGAACAGGCACTAAAAAAAAACCCAAATTAATCAATTTTATTTTAACAATGCCTTTTAAAAACCCTGTGCAGCTTAATTCTTTTTGCTCCATTAATTTACAATAGAACTCGCCCTTTAACATATCACGCACAAGTCGAGTAAAATCAATTCCTGAAAGAATGGAACAGCTGGAAAATATTATGAAAAGATGTGTATCTGGACTTTACCATTAATTGGGACAGTCTACATTAGGTAAGCCTAATAATTTTGGGTTAAACCATGGTTATTTACTATGATAAAGTGTCACATTATTATTATAATTTAAATAGAAGCGCTAAACCCCAGGGGTTATACAGCGCTCAGGTATTGAGGATGCAGGGAGAGGGGGTTTTAAGAGGGAGATGGATGATTAGTGGGTATGGGGTGCAAGATGCGGGGGATATGCAGGGATGAGGGTAGCAAAGATCGAGGTAGAAGGGACTGAGGGAGGTTGCTAGAGGTATAATCTTCAGAGTTTGTGTAGTAAGTCAGTTTCTGTCAAAAAATCAATGAGAGAGTCAGGATTAAAGGAGGGTCCATCTGCAAGAAGGGAAGGTAAAGAAAAGGGCCGCAGAGCGAAGACGTCGTTGGAGGTAAATTCTGCGTGCTTGTTGATAGAGTGGGCAGTCCAACAGGATATGTCGAACAGACACTGGAACCTGACAATGCTCACAGAGAGGGGGAGGGAGCCTCCATGAGATACCCGTGAGTAAGACGAGTGTGGCGATGCAAAAACGGGAGAGGTAGCCCCAACCTCGACATTGGTGACAAGAAGAAGGCCAGAAACCTATAACGGTTTAATAGAATGAAGTTTGTTATTCAGCAGGTCAGACCAGCGTGTTGCCAACGGTGCGAAGGTGGGTAAATGACCGCAAAATAGTCCGTGAAAGGAACACCCTATATGAAACTGGAAGGTCATGTACTGCTGACGCGCAGCAGTGTCTGCCTGTTCATTGCCCTGTACGCAAAACA
>WNWK01049526.1:0-13172 GCA_009830355.1 Cherax destructor
TATAAATTTAAAATTATTTTTGCATTTTCGAAAAGCATTTTAAGATTTTCTGAAAAACTATTTAGTAAAATCACTAAAAATCAAAAAAAATATAAAATTTCCTTAAATTTCAAATTTAAATTAGTAAAATTTATTAAAGTTTGTAATAAAAAATAGTTTTGTCAAAAGACTCAAACCTTAAACGTGAAATATGCAATAAATACATTTTACACATTTTCTAATTTTAATGTTTCATGTATTTTTGAAAAATAATTGAAATATTCTATTATAATATTGATTTTATAGATTTTTAATTGATTTTTAAAAATATGTAAATAATTTATAAATATAAAAAGCTATAAAATTATTTTATTGCTTATTTGAGATTCAAGGCATTTTAAGGATTTTCTGAAAACTATTTTAGATAAAATATACCTATGAACCTCCTAAAAAAAAAATATTAAATTTCACTTATTTTCATAAATTTCAATTGTATAGAAATTCATTTAAAAGTTTGATAATTAAGTATTTACCTAAAAAATGAGTTTTGTCAAAAAGCATCAAACGCTCTAAAGTCGAATTCAATAAAATATTTTAGCATTTCTATAGATTTAATGTTTCATGTATTTGAAAAATAATATGAAATTTTTAATAAATTGATTTTTATAGATTTTAATGATTTTAAAATAGTAAATAATTTATAAAATTAAAATGCTATAAAAGTTATTTTATGCATTTTGAGATTCAAGCATTTTCAAGGATTTTCTGAAAAATATTTTTTTAGATAAAATATACCTATGAGTAAGCCTTCCTAAAAAATCATAAAATTTCTATACTTTTATAAATTTCAATTGAATAGAAATTTATTAAAAGTTTGAAATTAATATTTAGCTAAAAATAGTTTTGTCAAAACACTCAAACGCTTAAAACTGAAATATGCAATATATACCATTTTAGCACATTTTTTAGATTTTAATTTTCATGTATTTTTAAAATAATGAAATATTTATAATAATATTGATTTTTAAGATTTTTAATGGGATTTTTAAAATATGTAAATATTTTAAATATTAAAAAATTATAAAACGTATTTTATGCATTTTACGATTCAAGATTTTAAGGATTTTCTAAAAATATTTTAGATAAAATATACATGAGTAAGCTCCTCAAAAATTTAAAATTTATTTATTTTCCATAATTTCAATTCAGTAGAAATTTTTTAAAATTTGATAACTAAGTATTTTAGCTAAAAATGAGTTTTTCATAAAGACTCAAACCGCTCTAAAACGTCGAAATATGCAATAAAATACTATTTTAGCACATTTTCTTAGATTTTAATGTTTCATGTATTTTGAAAATAATATGAAATATTCTATATAATATTGATTTTTAAGATTTTTAATGATTTTTAAATATGTAAATAATTTTAAATATTAAAATTGATAAAAGTTATTTTTGCATTTTTGAGATTAAGCATTTTCAAGATTTTCTAAAAATATTTTTTTAGATAAATACCTGAGTAAGCTCCTAAAAAAATATAAAATTTCCTTATTTTTCATAATTTCAATTGCGTAGAAATTTTTTAAAAGTTTGATAATCTAAGTATTTTAGCTAAAAAATGAGTTTGTAGAAAGCACTAAACTGCTCTAAAACGTCAAATATGCATAAAATACTTTTTAGCACATTTTTTTAGATTTAATTTTCATGTATTTTTCAAAAATAATATGAAATATTCTATAATATATTATTTAAATTTTTAATGGATTTTTTAAAAATATGTAAATAATTTATAATATTAAAATGTATAAAACGTTATTTATGCATTTTGACGATCAAAGGCTTTTCAAGATTTTCTGAAAAACTATTTTTTAGATAAATTACCTGTAGACTTAAAAAAATATAAAATTTTTACTTTTTCATAAATTTCAATTGATAAAATTCTATTTAAAGTTTATAACTAAGTATTTTAGCTAAAAAATAGTTTTGTCATAAGCACTCAAACGCTCTAAAACGTAAATTGCAATAAAATACTATTTTAACATTTTCTTAGATTAATGTTTCATGTATTTTTGAAAATAATATGAAATATTCTATTATAATATTGATTTTATAGATTTTTAATGGATTTTTAAAATATGTAAATAATTTATAAATATTCAAAAATGCTATAAAACGTTATTTTATGCATTTTGAGATTCAAGGCATTTTCAAGGATTTTCTAAAAGTATTTTTTGATAAAATATATCCTTATGAGTAAGCTTTTCCATAATAAAAATCATAAAATTTGCTACTTTTCCCATAAATTTCAATTAGTAGAAATTTATTTAAGTTTGAAATCTAAGTATTTTAGCAAAAATGGTTTTGTCAGAAGCCTCAAACGCTCAAACGTCGAAATATCAATAAAACATTTTCAATTTCTAGATTTTAATGTCATGTATTTTGAAAATAATTGAAATATTCTTAATAATATTGATTTTAGATTTTAATGATTTTAAAATATGTAAATAATTTATAAATATTAAATGCTATAAAAGTTTTTTATTGCATTTAGATTCAAGGTTTTCAGGATTTTCTGAAAATATTTTAGATAAATAACCTATGAGTAAGCCTCCCAAAAACAAATTCTACTTTTCCATAAATTCAATTATAGAAATTTATAATTTGATAATCAGTTAGTAAATAGTTGTCAGAAAACACCAAAGAAAACTATTTTTTAGATAAAATATACCTATGAGTAAGCCTCCTCAAAAAAATCATAAAATTTCTTACTTTTCCCATAAATTTCAATTGAGTAGAAATTCTATTTAAAAGTTTGATAATCTAAGTATTTTAGCTAAAAAATGAGTTTTGTCAGAAAAGCACTCAAACGCTCTAAAACGTCGAAATATGCAATAAAATACCATTTTAGCACATTTTCTTAGATTTTAATGTTTCATGTATTTTTGAAAAATAATATAAATATTCTATAATAATATTGATTTTTATAGATTTTTAATGGATTTTTAAAATATGTAAATAATTTATAAATATTAAAAATGCTATAAAACGTTATTTATTGCATTTTTTGACGATTCAAGGCATTTTCAAGGATTTTCTGAAAAATTTTTTAGATAAAATATACCTATGAGTAAGCCTCCTCAAAAAAAAAATATAAAATTTCGCTTACTTTTCCCATAAATTTCAATTGCAGTAGAAATTCTATTTAAAAGTTTGATAATCTAAGTATTTTAGCTAAAAAATGAGTTTTGTCAGAAAAGCACTCAAACCGCTCTAAAACGTCGAAATATGCAATAAAATACCATTTTTAGCACATTTTCTTAGATTTTAATGTTTCATGTATTTTTGAAAATAATATGAAATATTCTATAATAATATTGATTTTAAGATTTTTAATGGATTTTTAAAAATATGTAAATAATTTATAAATATTAAAAATGCTATAAAACGTTATTTTTTGCATTTTTGACGATTCAAGCATTTTCAAGATTTTCTGAAAATATTTTTTAGATAAAATATACCTATGAGTAAGCCTCCAAAAAAATCATAAAATTTCCTTACTTTTCCCATAAATTTCAATTGCAGTAGAAATTTATTTAAAAGTTTGATAATCTAAGTATTTTAGCTAAAAATGAGTTTTCAGAAAACACTCAAACCGCTCTAAAACGTCGAAATATGCAATAAAATACCATTTACACATTTTCTTAGATTTTAATGTTTCATGTATTTTTGAAAAATAATATGAAATATTCTTAATAATATTGATTTTTATAGATTTTTAATAGGATTTTAAAAATATGTAAATAATTTATAAATATTAAAAATGCTATAAAACGTTATTTTATTGCATTTTTGACGATTCAAGGCATTTTCAAGGATTTTCTGAAAAACTATTTTTAGATAAAATATACCTATGAGTAAGCCTCATCAAAAAAAACATAAAATTTCCTTACTTTTCCCATAAATTTCAATTGCAGTAGAAATTCTATTTAAAAGTTTGATAATCTAAGTATTTTAGCTAAAAATGAGTTTTGTCAGAAAGCACTCAAACGCTCTAAAACGTCGAAATATGCAATAAAATACTATTTTAGCAATTTTTCTTAGATTTTAATGTTTCATGTATTTTTGAAAATAATATGAAATATTCTATATAATATTGATTTTTAAGATTTTTAATGGATTTTTAAAAATATGTAAATAATTTATAAATATTAAAATGCTATAAAACGTTATTTTATTGCATTTTTGACGATTCAAGGCATTTTCAAGGATTTTCTGAAAAACTATTTTTAGATAAAATATACCTATGAGTAAGCCTTCCTCAAAAAAATAAAATTTCATTACTTTTCCATAAATTTCAATTGAGTAGAAATTCTATTTAAGAGTTTGATAATCTAAGTATTTTAGCTAAAATATGAGTTTTGTCAGAAAGCACTCAAACCGCTCTAAAACGTCGAAATATGCAATAAAATACCATTTTAGCACATTTTTCTTAGATTTTAATGTTTCATGTATTTTTGAAAATAATATGAAATATTCTATAATAATTTGATTTTTAAGATTTTAATGGATTTTTAAAATATGTAAATAATTTATAAATATTAAAAATGCTATAAAACGTTATTTTATTGCATTTTTGACGATTCAAGGCATTTTAAGGATTTTCTGAAAAACTATTTTTAGATAAAATATACCTATGAGTAAGCCTCCTAAAAAAAATCATAAAATTTCCTTACTTTTCCCATAAATTTCAATTGCAGTAGAAATTCTATTTAAAAGTTTGATAATCTAAGTATTTTAGCTAAAAAATGAGTTTTGTCAGAAAAGCACTCAAACCGCTCTAAAACGTCGAAATATGCAATAAAATACATTTTAGCACATTTTTCTTAGATTTTAATGTTTCATGTATTTTTTGAAAAATAATATGAAATATTTTATAATAATATTGATTTTTTATAGATTTTTAATTAAATTTTTTAAAAATATCTAAATAATTTTTAAATATGAAAAAAATCTATAAAACGTTATTTTATTGCATTTTTTGACGATTCAAGGCATTTTCAAGGATTTTCTGAAAAACTATTTTTTTAGATAAAATATACCTATGAGTAAGCCTCCTCCAAAAAAATCATAAAATTTCGCTTACTTTTCCCATAAATTTCAATTGCAGTAGAAATTCTATTTAAAAGTTTGATAATCTAAGTATTTTAGCTAAAAATGAGTTTTGTCAGAAACCACTCAAACCGCTCTAAATCCTCGAAATATGCAATAAAATACCATTTTAGCACATTTTTCTTAGATTTTAATGTTTCATGTATTTTTTGAAAAATAATATGAAATATTCTATAATAATATTGATTTTTATAGATTTTTAATGGGATTTTTAAAAATATGTAAATAATTTATAAATATTCAAAAATGCTATAAAACGTTATTTTATTGCATTTTTTGACGATTCAAGGCATTTTCAATGATTTTCAGAAAAACTATTTTTTTAGATAAAATACACCTATGAGTAAGCCTCCACAAAAAACATAAAATTTCCTAATTTTCCCATTAATTTCAATTGCAGTAGAAATTCTATTTAAAAGTTTGATAATCTAAGTATTTTAGCTAAAAAATGAGTTTTGTCAGAAAAGCACTCAAACCACTCTAAAACGTCGAAATATGCAATAAAATACTATTTTAGCATATTTTTCTTAGATTTTAATGTTTCATGTATTTTTTGAAAAATAATATGAAATATTCTATTATAATATTGATTTTTTATAGATTTTTAATGGGATTTTTTAAAAATAGTAAATAATTAAATTATTAAACGTTATTTTTGCATTTTTGACGATTCAAGGCATTTTCAAGGATTTTCTGAAAACAATATTTTTTTAGATAAAATATACCTATGAGTAAGCCTTTCCAAAAAAATCATAAAATTTCGCTTACTTTTCCCATAAATTTCAATTGCAGTAGAAATTCTATTTAAAAGTTTGATAATCTAAGTATTTTAGCTAAAAATGAGTTTTGTCAGAAAAGCACTCAAACCGCTCTAAAACGTCGAAATATGCAATAAAATACCATTTTAGCACATTTTTCTTAGATTTTAATGTTTCATGTATTTTTTGAAAAATAATATGAAATATTCTATAATAATATTGATTTTTATAGATTTTTAATGGATTTTTAAAAATATGTAAATAATTTATAAATATTCAAAAATGCTATAAAACGTTATTTTATTGCATTTTTTGACGATTCAAGGCATTTTCAAGGATTTTCTGAAAAACTATTTTTTAGATAAAATATACCTATGAGTAAGCCTCCTCAAAAAAAATCATAAAATTTCGCTTACTTTTCCCATAAATTTCAATTGCAGTAGAAATTCTATTTAAAAGTTTGATAATCTAAGTATTTTAGCTAAAAATGAGTTTTGTCAGAAAAGCACTCAAACGCTCTAAAACGTCGAAATATGCAATAAAATACAATTTTAGCAATTTTTCTGAGATTTTAATGTTTCATGTATTTTTTGAAAAATAATATGAAATATTCTATAATAATATTGATTTTTATAGATTTTAATGGGATTTTTAAAAATATGTAAATAATTTATAAATATTCAAAAATGCTATAAAACGTTATTTTATTGCATTTTTTGACGATTCAAGGCATTTTCAAGGATTTTCTGATAAACTATTTTTTTAGATAAAATACACCTATGAGTAAGCCTCCACAAAAAAAATCATAAAATTTCCTTACTTTTCCCATAAATTTCAATTGCAGTAGAAATTCTATTTAAAAGTTTGATAATCTAAGTATTTTAGCTAAAAAATGAGTTTTGTCAGAAAACACTCAAACTGCTCTAAAACGTCGAAATATGCAATAATCCATTTTAGCACATTTTTCTAGTTTTTAATGTTTCATGTATTTTTGAAAATAATATGAAATATTCTATAATAATATTGATTTTATAGATTTTAATGGATTTTTAAAATATTAAATAATTTATAAATATTAAAAATGCTATAAAACTTATTTTATTCATTTTTGACGATTCAAGGCATTTTCAAGGATTTTCTGAAAAATATTTTTAGATAAAATAACCTATAAGTAAGTTCCTAAAAGAAAATCATAAAATTTTCTTACTTTTCCCAGAAATTTCAATTCAGTAGAAATTTTTTAAAAGTGGATAATCAAGTATTTTAGCTAAAAATGAGTTTTGCCAGAAAAGCACTCAAACGCTCTAAACGTCGAAATATCAATAAATCATTTTAGCAATTTTGATTTTTAATGTTTCATGTATTTTTGAAAATATATGAAATATTCTATAAATATTTGATTTTTAAGATTTTTAATGGGATTTTTAAAATATGTAAATAATTATAAATATTAAAAATGCTATAAACTTATTTTATTGGATTTTTGAGATTATGATTTTCAAGGATTTTCTGAAAAAAAAAAAATTTTGATAATCTAAAAAAATAAAATTTGCTTACTTTTCCCATAAATTTCAATTGCGTAGAAATTTATTTAAAATTTTGAAATCTAAGTATTTTACTAAAAATGAGTTTGTCAGAAAAGCACAAACAGCTCTAAAACGTCGAAATATGCAATAAAATGCCATTTTAGCATTTTCTGACTTTTTAATGTTTCAGTATTTTTGAAAATAATATGAAATATTCTATAAAAGTATTGATTTTATAATTTTTATGGATTTTTAAAATATAAATAATATATAAATATTAAAAATGTTAAATCGTTATTTTATGCATTTTGACGATTCATTGTATTTTCAAGGATTTCTGAATTTTTTTTTATAAAATATAAATAAAAAATTTCTTACTTTTCCCATAAATTTCAATTGCTAGAAATTCTATTTAAAAGTTGAAATCTAAGTATTTTAGCTAAAAATGAGTTTTGCCAGAAAACACTCAAACCTCTAAACGTCGAAATATGCAATAAAATGCATTTTAGCACATTTTTCTGATTTATTTTGGAAAATAATATGAAATATTCTAAATATATTGATTTTTATAATTTTTATTGATTTTTAAAATATGTAAATAATTTATAAATATTAAAAATGCTATAAAACTTTTTATTGCATTTTTTGACGATAAGGCATTTTCAGGATTTTCTGAAAAACTATTTTTTAGATAAAATATACTATAAGTAAGCTTCTAAAAGAAAATCATAAAATTTTGCTTAATTTTCCAGAAATTTCAATTGCAGTGAAATTCTTTTAAAAGTGTGATAATCTAAGATTTTAGCTAAAAATGAGTTTTGCCAGAAAAGCACTCAAACCGCTCTAAAACGTCGAAATATGCAATAAAATACCATTTTAGCACATTTTTGATATTTTAATGTTTCATGTATTTTTCGAAAATAATATGAAATATTCTAAAATATATTGATTTTTATAGATTTTTTAAAGGGATTTTTAAAAATATGTAAATAATTAATAAATAATAAAAAAGCTATAAAACTTGATTTTATTGCATTTTTTGACGATTTAAGCCATTTACAAGGATTTTCTGAAAAATTATTTTTTTTAGATAAAATACACTTATGAGTAAGCTTCCTAAAAGAAAATCATAAAATTTTGCTTACTTTTCCCATAAATTTCAATTGCAGTATAAATTCTTTTTAAATGTGTGATAATCTAAGTATTTTAGCCGAAATATGCAATAAAATGCTATTTTAGCCCATTTTTCTGAGCTTTTTAATGTTTCATTTATTTTTGGAAAATTATATGAACTATTCTAAATTATTATTGATTTTTATAGATTTTTAATGGGATTTTTTAAAAATATGTAAAAAATTAATAAATATTAAAAAATGCTATAAAACTTGATTTTATTGCATTTTTATTGGGTTTTCTAAAAAACTATTTTTTTAGGTAAAATATAAAAATAATAAAATTTCGCTTATTTTTCCCATAAATTTCAAATTCTATTTAAAAGTTTGAAAATCTAAGTATTTTAGCTAAAAATGAGTTTTGTCAGAAAAGCACTCAAACTGCTCTAAAACGTCGAAATATGCAATAAAATGCCATTTTAACACATTTTTCTGAGCTTTTTAATGTTTCATGTAATTTTCGAAAATAATATGAAATATTCTTAAAATATATTGATTTTTATAGATTTTTAATAGGATTTTTTAAAAATATGTAAATAATTAATAAATATTAAAAAATGCTATAAAACTTGATTTTATTGCATTTTTTGACGATTTAAGCTATATTAGAGTATTTTCTAAAAAAATATTTTTTTTTGATAAAATACACTTATGAGTAAGCTTCCTAAAAGAAAATCATAAAATTTTGCTTACTTTTCCCATAAATTTCAATTGCAGTAGAAATTCTATTTAAAAGTGTGATAATCTAAGTATTTTAGATTAAAAATGAGTTTTGCAGAAAAGCACTCAAACGCTCTAAACGTCGAAATATGCAATAAAATACCATTTTAGCACATTTTTCTGAGCTTTTAATGTTTCATGTATTTTTGAAAATGATATGAAATATTCTAAAATATTGATTTTTATAGATTTTAATGGATTTTAAAAATATGTAAATAATATATAAATATTAAAATGCTATAAATCGTATTTTATTGCATTTTGACGATTCATTATTCAAGGATTTTAACTTTAAAAAACTATTTTTAAGGTAAAATAAAAATAATAAAATTTGCTTATTTTCCCATAAATTTCAATTGCAGTAGAAATTCTATTTAAAGTTTGAAAATCTAAGTATTTTAGCTAAAAATGAGTTTTGTCAGAAAGCACTCAAACCGCTCTAAAACGTCGAAATATGCAATAAAATGCCATTTAACACATTTTTCTGAGCTTTTAATGTTTCATGTATTTTGGAAAATTATATGAAATATTCTAAATTAATATTGATTTTTATAGATTTTTATGGGATTTTTAAAAATATGTAAATAATTAATAATATTAAAAATGCTATAAAACTTGATTTTATTCATTTTTGACGATTAGTATTTTCAAGGATTTTCTGAAAAATATTTTAGATAAAATAACATAGTAATTCCTAAAGAAATCATAAATTTGCTTACTTTTCCCATAAATTTCAATTGCATAGAAATTCTTTTAAAGTTTGATAATCTAAGTATTTTAGCTAAAAATGAGTTTTAGAAAGCACTCAAACCGCTTAAAACGTCGAAAATGCAATAAAATACCATTTAGCACATTTTTCTGAGCTTTTAATGTTTCATGTATTTTGAAAATATATGAAATATTCATAAATATTGATTTTTAGATTTTTAATGGATTTTAAAATATGTAAATAATTATAAATATTCAAAATGCTATAAATCGCTATTTTATTGCATTTTTGACGATTCATTGATTTTCAAGGATTTCTGAAAAATTTTTTTAGGTAAAATATAAAAATAATAAAATTCGCTTATTTTCCCATAAATTTAATTGCAGTAGAAATTCTATTTAAAAGTTTGAAAATCTAAGTATTTTAGTAAAATGAGTTTGTCAGAAAAGCACTCAAACCGCTCTAAAACGTCGAAATATGCAATAAATGCCATTTTAACATTTTTCTGAGCTTTTAATGTTTCATGTATTTTGGAAATTATATGAAATATTCTAAATTAATATTGATTTTATATTTTCTGAAAAACTATTTTTTAGATAAAATATACCTATAAGTAAGCTTCTAAAAGAAAATCATAAAATTTGCTTCTTTTCCCATAAATTTGAATTGCAGTAGAAATTCTTTTAAAAGTGTGATAATCTAAGTATTTTAGCTAAAAATGAGTTTTGCCAGAAAAGCACTCAAACCGTTAAAACGTCGAAAATGCAATAAAATACCATTTTAGCACATTTTTCTGAGCTTTTTAATGTTTCATGTATTTTTGAAAATAATATGAAATTTTCTAAATAATATTGATTTTTATAGATTTTTAATGGGATTTTTAAAAATATGTAAATAATTTATAAATATTAAAATGCTATAAACGTTATTTTATTGCATTTTTGGGCGATTCAAGGCATTTTCAAGGATTTTCTGATAAACTATTTTTTAGATAAAATATACTATAAGTAAGCTCTAAAGAAAATCATAAATTTTGCTTACTTTTCCCATAAATTTCAATTGCTAGAAATTTATTTAAAAGTGTGAAATCTAAGTATTTTAGCTAAAAATGAGTTTTTTCCAGAAAAGCACTCAAACCGCTCTAAAACGTCGAAATATGCAATAAAATACCATTTTAGCACATTTTTCTGAGCTTTTTTAAAGTTTCATGTAAATTTTTGAAAATAATATGAAATATTCTAAATATATTGATTTTAGTTTTATTGGATTTTTAAAAATATGTAAATAATTTATAAATATTCAAAATGCTATAAAACGTTATTTTATTGCATTTTTGACGATTAAGCATTTTCAAGGATTTTCTGAAAATATTTTTTAATAAAATATACCTATAGTAAGTTCTAAAGAAAATCATAAAATTTTGCTTACTTTTCCCAAATTTCAATTGCAGTAGAAATTCTTTTTAAAAGTGTGATAATCTAAGTATTTTAGCTAAAAATGAGTTTTGCCAGAAAAGCACTCAAACCGCTCTAAACGTCGAAATATGCAATAAAATACCATTTTAGCACATTAGTTTTAATATTTCATGTATTTTTGAAAATATATGAAATATTCTAAATTAATATTGATTTATAGATTTTTATGGATTTTAAAAATATGTAAATAATAATAAATATTAAAAATGCTATAAAATCGATTTTATTCATTTTTGACGATTCAAGTATTTTCAGGATTTTCTGAAAATATTTTTAGATAAAAATATATAAGTAACTTAAAAAATTATTCTTAATTTTCCCAAAATTTCAATTGCGTAGAAATTCTTTTAAAAGTGTGATAATCAAGTATTTTAGCTAAAAATGAGTTTGCAGAAAAGCACTCAAACCGCTTAAAACGTCGAAATATGCATAAAATGCCATTTTAGCACATTTTTCTGAGCTTTTAATGTTTCATGTATTTTGAAAATAATATGAAATATTCTAAATAAATATTGATTTTTATAATTTTTATGGGATTTTTAAAATATGTAATAATTATAAATATTCAAAAATGCTATAAAACGTTATTTTATTGCATTTTTTGACGATTCAAGGCATTTTCAAGGATTTTCTGAATTATTTTTAGATAAAATATCCTATAGTAAGCTTCCTAAAGAAAATCATAAAATTTTGCTTATTTTCCCATAAATTTCAATTGCAGTAGAAATTCTTTTAAAAGTGTGATAATGTAAGTATTTTAGCTAAAAATGAGTTTTGCCAGAAAAGCACTCAAACCGCTCTAAAACGTCGAAATATGCAATAAAATCCATTTTAGCCATTTTTCTGAGCTTTTTAATGTTTCATGTATTTTTGGAAAATATATGAAATATTCTATAATTAATATTGATTTTTATAGATTTTTATTGGATTTTTTAAAAATATGTAAATAATATATAAATATTAAAAATGCTATAAACGTTATTTTATTGCATTTTTTGACGATTCAAGATTTTCAAGGATTTTCTGAAAAACTATTTTTTTGATAAAATAACCTATAGTAAGCTTCAAAGAAAATCATAAAATTTTGCTTACTTTTTCCCATAAATTTCAATTGCAGTAGAAATTCTATTTAAAAGTGTGATAATCTAAGTATTTTAGCTAAAAATGAGTTTTGCCAGAAAAGCACTCAAACCGCTCTAAAACGTCGAAATATGCATAAAATCCATTTTAGCACATTTTTCTGATTTTAATGTTTCATGTATTTTTGAAAATAATATGAAATATTCTAAATTAAAATTGATTTTTATAGATTTTTAATGGGATTTTTTTAAAAATATGTAAATAATTTATAAATATTAAAATGCTATAAAACTTGATTTTATTGCATTTTTGACGATTTAAGGCATTTTCAGGATTTTCTAAAATATTTTTTTAGATAAAATACACTTATGAGTAAGCTTCCAAAAGAAAATCATAAAATTTTGCTTACTTTTCCCATAAATTTCAATTGCAGTAGAAATTCATTTTAAAAGTGTGATAATCTAAGTATTTTAGCTAAAAATGAGTTTTGTCAGAGAAGCACTCAACCGCTCTAAACGTCGAAATATGCAATTTTTCTCTGAGCTTTTTAATGTTTCATGTAATTTTCGCAAATAATATGAAAT
>WNWK01049527.1:0-13172 GCA_009830355.1 Cherax destructor
CTATTAAACCGGTTATAGGTTTCTGGCCTTCTTCTTGTCGCAATCGTCAAAGGTTGGGAGACTACTCTCTCCGTCTTCATCGGCCACACTCGTCTTACTCACGGGTATCTCATGGAGAGGCTCCCTGCCCCTCTCTGTGAGCATTGTCAGGTTCCAGTGTCTGTTCGACTGCTATCCTGTTGGACTGCCCACTCTATCAACGAGCACGCGAATTTACCTCCAGCATCCGTCTTCGCTCTGCGGCCCTTTCTTTACCTTCCTTCTTGCAGATGGACCCTCCTTTAGTCCTGACTCTCTTGACTTTTGACAGAAACTGACTTACTACTACAAACTCTGAAGATTATACCTCTAGCACCTCCCTCAGTCCCTTCTACCTCGATCTCTTGCTACCCTCCACCCTGCACTATCACCATCCTACTGCCTCCATACCCTACTAATCATCCATCTCTCCCTCTTACAGCCCATTCTCCCTGCATCCTGCAATAACCTGCAGCGCTGTATAACCTGTGGTTTAGCGCTTCTATTTGATTATAATAATAATTGAAAGGATACATAAATCAGGTATTCCTGAAGGTATACCTAAATCCAGGTATCCCTTAAGGGATATCTAAATCCAGGTATCCCTGAAGGGATATATAAATCAGGTATTCCTGAAGGGATTCATAAATCCCGGTATATCTGAAGGATACATAAATCCAGGTATTCCTGAAGGGATTAATAAATCCAGGTATCCCTGAAGGGATACATAAATCAGAGTATCCCTGAAGGGGATACATAAATCCAGGTATCCCTGAGAGGATACATAAATCCAGAGTATCCCTGAAGGGATACATAAATCCAAGTATCCCCTGAAGGTATACATAAATCCAGGTATCCCCTGAAGGGATACATAAACCAGGTATCCCTGAAGGGATACATAAATCCAAGTATCCCTGAAGGGATACGCAAACCAGGTATACCTAAATTGGTATCCCTGAAGGTATACTTAAATCTAGGTATCACTGAAGACCCTAAATCCAAGTATCCCTGATTATTTTTTCGATTTTATTTTTGCTCGTAACTCGAGAACGCCTCGTTCTATCGGCTTCAAACTTTCAGCACTTGTGTACAGTAAGAGACCAAATTTTTGGAACAAGTGGCATCTTCATGCGCCCACTGTGAGCAGGATTCTTGATCCCCAATGGAAATACGTCAAGTACCACAATAATAATTAATATATAATAATAACTTTATTTCTACCAGTACATGTACAAGGTATACAGACCATAGTTGACATCAATGACATACTACTATAGAAAGTCGCTTGTTATGCTGAGCATTTCCCGCAAATTATCAGTTTTGTCCCAGGATGCGACCCACACCAGTCCACTAACACCCAGGTACCGGCTCACTGATGGTGAACTATGGACAGCGAATTGTCTTATGGAAACACGTCCCTAATGTTTTCCAGCCATACCGGAGATTCGAACTCAGGACCTCAGTGTGTGAGCTGAGTGCGCTAGCGATGGAGCTACAGGACACCTTATGGAAATAAGTTTAGGACCACAATGGTAATAAGTCACTTTGACTGACCCTTTTCCTGGGCATTTACACTACGTGTGATTGTACATAAGGACCCCAATGAAATAAGTTACTCTGACTTTTGGGTTATCCTGGGTTCTCTACACTTAGCAGGGAATACAGAGATGAGCAGTATAATAACCTATGTGACATGTCAAGATATCTTATTAATGAAAATAAGATACCAGTTATACTAAGCAAATTTCCTAAATTTGCTTGTAACGAATAAGTGAACTAGGCCCTTTTTTGGGGCCTAGTTCCCTAGGCCTTTGTGTATCCACTTATGCTCTTGCGCTAACGTCCACAGGATGGATATGAGGTGCACAATAAACTAGCCACTTCGGTGGCAAATCTAATATAAAATCTACACATATGTTGCTATGTATGATAATCTATGTAACTGTATTTGTGTATACCTGAATAAACTTACTGAACAAACTTACCAACTTTCCAACACTTTCCACCAAGTGTACCAACGCATCAATGAAAGTAAACTTACATAGTCACCAGAATGTGTATCAGGGAGAGTGATACCTCCTTGGGTTACTGATAATATTTAGCAAATATATGTTGGATGTATAACGCAGGTTGCGACAATAAGATTACGTATGTTTCCAGTGGAAATATCAGGGTCTTTGAAGAAAGCCAGGGTCTTTGAAGAGAAAGCCAAGGGGTCTATGAAGATAGTCAGGGGTCTTTGAAGATAGTCAGGGGTCTTGAAGATAGTCAGGGGTCTTGAAGATAGTCAGGGGTCTTGAAGACACCCAGGGGTGGCAGAGATAACCAGCGGTCTTGAAGATAACCAGGGGTCTTGAAGACACCCAGGGGTATTGAAGATAACCAGCGGTCTTGAAGACAGCCAGGGTTCTTGTGACAGCCAGGGCTCTTGAAGACAGCCAGGGTTCTTGAAGACAACCAGGGTCTTGAAGACAGCCAGGGTTCTTGAGACAGCCAGGGGCTCTTGAAGACAGCCAGGGTACTTGAAGACAACCAGGGTTCTTGAAGACAACCAGGGTCTTGAAGACGGCACAGGTTCTTGAAAGAGAGCCAGGGTTCTTGAGACAGCCAGGCTCTTGGGCAACCAAAGTTCTTGAAGACAACCAGGGGTCTTGAGACAGCCAGGGTTCTTGAAGACAGCCAGGGTTCTTGAGACAGCCAGGGCTCTTGAAGACAGCCAGGGTTCTTGAGACCAGGGCTCTTTCAAGACAACCAGGGTTCTTGAAGACAACCAGGGAGTCTTGAGACAGCCAGGGCTCTTGAGACATCCAGGGCTCTTGAGACAGCCACGTTCTTGAAGATAAACAGGGGTCTTGAAGACAACCATTGTTCTTGAAGACAACCAGGGGTCTTGAAGATAACCAGGGTCTATTGGTAATCCCCTTATGTATGCTGGGAGGCCGTTGAAGAGTCTTGGGCCCCTGACACTTATTGTGTTGCCTCTTAGTGTACTCGTGGCGCCCCTGCTTTACAGGGTATGAGAGGAGAAACAGCTGCAGGTCCCTGGATGGAGTCCCTCCAATATAAATAGGCTACATTAATGGGATTTTTGAAAAAATATCCCAGCAACTGGAGTTTCTGTTGCTAACAGGGCAGTTTTTTAACTAAACTGTTTTTCATCGGTTGTAGAGTAAAAAAAACAGTTCCAGATCCTTGAATGAAGATCCCGCCGCCATAAGTTGGACCAAACTAATGGTATTTAACCAAAAAAATAACCTAGCAACAGGCAGAATTTCTGTTGCTAACGGCACAATTTTTCACTTCAAACTGTTACACAACAGTTAAAAACATTTGAGAAATAATTTTAAATATTGACAGTTAGATTGTGATTGGTTTAATCAGTTGTATGGAAAGTGACACATTAATTTGAGTCTGAAGTAAAACATTGAAAGATACCCAGGATGTTACTGGGTATCTCAAGTGACGTAGTGAGAACAGTGATGGCACCATACCTTGGTAAGGGCATACATTATATACTGATAACTGGTACACAAGCCCTTTACTCAGTGATTTCTTGCAGTGAACATGACAGATGTGTGTGTGGCACAGTGCGTTCCTAATCGTAAACATATGCCCAGGTTCAGCGCGGGCACTCGTGGTGATGAGGTGCAGGTGTTTGCTGCCAATGACATCATGGCATTACGGTGGCATGACAAGCAGATGTCACATTGTTGACAACCCATTCACCCTAACGAAAGGAAGAATGGTAGCAAGGTGGATAAAGTGACTAATGAACCGTATTCTAAAACCAGCAACAGTGATTGATTATACACAAAACATGCATTTGGTTGACAAATGTGACATGCAGATTGGCTTTGTCGATTGTGTTCGTAAGAGTTACAAGTGGTACATGAAACTTTCTTCCATCTCATGGACATTTCAATGGTCAATGCATATAATATGTACCAAATAAGAGACTGGCAACAGACCACCGTATGGTGAATTTTGTTTGTCTGTCGTCAGACAACTAATAATAGAAGTACCAGGTAACAGCACCTGCTATACAAAAACCTTCCTCGAACTCCTCAGGAAATACCCAAGCGTTTGAGGAGGGGAACATGATCACTTCTAAGTATGTAGCTTCCTGCAACTAAAATGGGCTCAGAAGAGATGTGTTGTCTGTGCACAAACAAAGCAGCGGCAACAAAGATGCAAAGACACTTGGTTTTATTTGCAAGGAATGTAAGATACCACTGTGCATGATACCTTGTTTCCAAGGACTTCCGCAGGCTTCAGCAGTTCTAGAAACATGTCGAGTGACTGTACATATGTAAATATATAATAGAACATTAGTAATATACAACATTTGTGCATGTTTATTATTTGTAAACAATATTGGTAAACAATATTATAATAATAACTTTTGTGCAGTTATTGTTCAATACAGTGAGTGTATATATATACATTATATACAATATTGGTCTCACAGGCCCAAATATTACTAAGAAACAAAAAAATTAGAAAAGAAAGAAAAATTACAAAAACGGAAAATAAAAAATGCGACTTTGCGAGAGTCGCGATGTTGCACCACCACCCGGTCATTTTGGGTCAACTTCCCACCTCTATATCTCGGTAAGTACTGATTGGATTTTTTGTTTCATTACCTTCACAAAATTATTATCTTTAATTCTGTAAGAATTTTTTTTTTTTTTTTTTTTCAAAAATTCTTGGACACTGGCACCCCTTCCAAAAATGGCCTTGGACCCTGAAGGGTTAAACATAGATTGTAAAATTATTAGTTACATATGTAAATGAATCCTTGTATAAAGATTTTAATTTTAAAAATAAAAATAACAAATATAATATTATACAGTTGCCCTATGATTAACAGATATTTGCAAGTAATTTTGAATAATAGTCCCAAAACTCTGAATTCCCCTGTTAACCCTTTCATGGTCTGTGCCGTAGTTCTACGGCACAGGTGAGGGTCCAAACCGTAGTTCATGAGCTCAGCTCACTCAGATAAACTCAGGCGGTAGAATTTGGGCCTGGATATGAGAGGAATACATCTATGTTGTAAGTGTGCACCATAAAACAAATCCTGCAGCACGCAGTGCATAATGAAGAAAAACAAATGAGACCGTAATTTTAAATTAAAGCAGCGACTTTGTGGTGTTTTTCATATATTTTTTATAGTTGTATTTGCGATTTATTGATCTCATTTGATAGAATAGAGATATATTACAGAAATAGAAATAATTTTGATTGGTTTTAGTACTGGAAATGGCGAAACTGAGCTCAAAGTAGCGGAAATGTTAAATTTTGCCGATGTTCAGAGTAAACAAATGACCTCACACACGTCCTGTCTGGCAGCTGGTGGGTCTAATATACGTTCACAAATGTGGTGATATTATTTATACAATTATTACAATATTGCATAACAGTAAAACTTCCATTTTTGGTTTGAATAAAAATTCATTATGTGAATAAAAAATAAAAATGGAATTAATTTGCTGAACTAAAAACATAACTAATGAACAGAAATGTTAGTTTAGTGCCAGGAATGCCTTCTTTGTTATTCTGCACCCTATTTTGAAATTGGAATATTTTGAACTTTGTGTTAAATTGGCTAAATTACCAATTTCCAGTCACTTTATTTTGTAGTTGAAACAGTTGACTGGGCGATTTCTTGTGCTCAATCGATGGGAATAGAAGTAATACTAGAACTAGCTAAGAATTTGATCGACTGAAATAATGTAATTGACACAAAATGGGAGTCAAAATTAAGAGCGAAATCGCCGATGCGTAAATATCACTATTGACATCAAAGTCGGGAGAGCATAATTTCGTCAATTTTCCATCAAATTTCATACTTTTTGTTTTATTACCTTCAGAAAAGATTCTCTACAATTTCATAAGAAAAAATAGCAAAAAGAATTTTTGAAAATTGCTTGGACCCTGGTGCACACTTTGAAATTTGGCCTCTGGACCCTGAAAGGGTTAAACAACTCGATGATCTCATGCCAGGTGGCAGTCATTATCATTAGACAGGGTGTCTATACACCTATTGTTAGTACAATAGAATACATGTATGTCACTCTAAGTGTTTTCATACTTTAGCATATTCTATTCAAGAAGACATAAGAAAATAAATATAAAATAATTATGAGCATATCTCATGATCAGTCACAAACATAATATAAATATATCTACATTTATTGGCCAAAGTGTACCAAATAGAAACCACTGTAATAGAAGAATTTAATTGGACACCATAAAGTGTTTTCTTCATTGCCTCTCGAATTATATAACATGAGCTATGTAACTGGGGAGCTCCTAAATCTTGGACCAACAGCCTCATCATTCCCATTTCCTAAGCCCAATCAACAAAACTCATTTAAGCCCAATATCTCTTACTAGCTGCTTGTGTAAAACATTCGAGAGGATGATTCTTAATGTCTTATGTACAGAATCAAACAATTTTTCCCCCCATTTTGCATGGGTTTCATGCAGGGAAAGGGAAGGGGCACCATTTTTCCCTTTCTCCCCCTTTTCCCCGGGTCTCACTCCTTCCTTGACCTTTTTGTTTTGATGTTCCCAAACCGACATGGTCATTGGTGAACTTGCCAGAATGGATTTTGGGGGATGGCTTCTCCGCGGGTTTAAAAAGGCTACCTGCCCAAACGAAAGTCTTCTGACCCGGGGAGGTTTTTGCTCAGCCCCCTTTTTCAATATTCTTTAATGTCTTAATGATATCCTAGCCACCCCCATCATTATATGATCAGTTTCGCTGATGATATAATGATTCACCCAGGATTCTCCAACCCCCAAAAACATCCTTAACCATGCTAGCCTCGTGTCAGGCCCTGAGGTTGATAATCTCTACTGAAAAAAAGATACTCAATGGGGCGTCCTCCTCGTCAAAAGGGGCCGGCCCCAGATCCAGCTGCATGATGGGTCTCTTCTGAATATGTAAACAGATACAGGACAAGGTTTTTGAGGTCCCCTACTTGGACCTGTTATAACGAGACTTTGTCGTCAATACAAAAAAAGGGGGAAAGAGCACTTAAAAGGTTTGGGGGGGTTTCCCCCCCAAGGGGTATGGTAAAAATTAAAAATTTAAAAAAAATGATGTATCCATATTAGATCATTGGTTGATTTTAAAAATAATAATAATAATTTTTTTTATTTCGTTGAAAATTTGATACATAGTTATTGAGGGTTAAAATTTAAAAAAACTGTAATGCACGGACCCCCCTGGCATGCCATGGCATTGGGGGAAACTTATTCAAAGACATATTCATAAGTACTTAATCTGAAATTATTGAGTTTATTCTAGTTATTTTTTTAAAAAATTTTAAATATATTATACATACTATTAAAAGACAATATAGAGAAATTGGTTGAGTTTATTCTAGTTGTATTTTTATTTCAAGTTACAAAAATTTTTTGCTATACAGTAAAATAACAATATAAAAAATTTATTGGTTTCTTAAAATTTATATATTTTATTTCAAATTAACAAAATGATGATAATATACTAAAAAATGACAATAAAATTGATATAAAATTTTTAACAAGTTTTAAGGAGGATGACAATATAAAACTGATATTATCTTAAGTAAAAAAATTTTTGGGGGTTTTGGTTTTTGTTACAGTATGAGTTTTTTTGGGGGTTGATAGGTGTTTTTTGAGAAGAGTCTAAATTTTTTTCCCAAAAAGGGGTTAAAACAATATTTACTGGAAAAAAAATTTTCCCTTTTTTTGGAGCGGGGGGTTCATATTAGCAAAAAATTTTATGTATGAAAAAGGGGACATAAAGGGGGGTATAAATTTTTTTTTCGGTGAGTAGTTTTAAATTTTTTAATAGGGGGAGTATGCTGTCTAGAGGGGAATTTGTTATCATCCTGACTGAGCCTTTTGCTGGGTTATGGTGGTCAAGGTGATTTAATGTTTTTGACCCCCCTGAAAAATTCCATAGGTGGATGGGGAGATAAAGAATGAAATATTTTTGAGAGGGTGGTTGTAATAATAGCATATCGATAATTCCCCACTGTCTTTTTAGATTTTTTTTTGGGAAAATTTTTTGTTTTGTGTTTAAATTTAAGACTCTGTCAAGGTGGTTTCCCCGGGGGAAATTTTTCCCCTTGAGTTTTGGGATGGGTGAACCATTTAGCGTTTTTTAAATTTTTGGGAAAATTTGGCTTTGTTTCCAAACTGAATGAAGTAGGTCTTGTCAGTATTGAGAGTAAGCTTATTTGTCTTCATCACGTTGATTTTTTCAATTCCTTTCCCCTACTTGCTCTGTGTTTTTTTGGGCTTGGAGGCTGGAAAAAATGAGGAAAAAACAATGAGGATCTTTTTTGGACCCCCCAGTACCAAAAATTTTTAAAAATGAAAAGAACGATATTTCCCAAACATCGAATCGTTTACTAAAAAAAACCCCTTTTTGGGGTTTAAAATCCAGGCAAGCCCTTAAACCCCCGCAAAAGCCCCCCCAAAATTTCCTCAGCAAGGGGGCATCCCCCCAGATGGATCAAAAAAACTAAACCGACCCCCCCTGAATCGATACATGATCTGTGGAAAAAAGGGGAACAGCCTTCTCCGCTCCAGGGGAAATTTTCCCCATTCCAAACTACCATCCCTCCATTTCCCCCAAACTTTTAAAACCCCCCCAAAGTTTTCCTTGAACCCCAAAACGATGTTTAAACTGTTTGATAATTTCCCAAAAAAAACACACTCTCTCCTTTTTCCCCTTGATGGTTCTGTTCATCAACCCCCGGTGCAGCTGGTAGTGCTGCCGTTGTCATGAGTGATGGCTCTTTTAAAAAAAAATTGGACCCCCTCAATAATGGGCCTCCACCCTTCAGACAGAACTTTTTTCCCCTATCCTTGCACTCAAATGCGTCCATGTATCTAAGGTTGACTCTCTTTTAACTGATTTCGTCATCCATAAATGCTCTCAACTCATCAGTTAACTTGTAGCATGCTTGTGTCGAAGCCGAAGGGGATGGTAGGATTGTGGATAGTAGAGCCCAGAGTGCACATGCTGTGGTTCCATCTAAATTGGTCTTCAGATGCATGATAGAACTGATAAATTGGCGGGTTTATGCTTTAAAAAGAGGAGTAGATTACAATGGGGGCGTCAGTTGGTTTGAGAACAATAATACGAAAGAACTTCAACTGAATTTTATTGACTTAAGACTCGGGGAGATTGACACCAGTCCCCCCATCTATCATCATTCTATCATGCGGAGGAGCCACATGTCATGGTCCCCCCCAAAAGAAAATAAGCAGACTCTTGGATGTCACTCCGCCCGCCTCCGGCTGGGTTACAAGTATCTTTGGCAGGTTAAATCACCACCACCAGATGTAGACCAAACAAAATGTAAACTTTCCCTTTTTGGGGATTATTGTCACACCCTGCGTCATTATGTACTGGGGGGGAAAAAAATTAATGAATTCAGAGACAACTCAAAAAAATTTTAAAGATATGTAAAATTTTTTTATCCACAGTGGTATATTACAAACGTTTGGGGGAAAAAAATCCCTGACTTTCCCCCCTTAAATAAAGCATTCCCCCGGTGTGTGTGTGTGTCCCCCAATTGTACCCCCCTAATTTTTGTGGGTTGCGGGGGTCAGTCTCACCCCCGGGCCCCCCGCCTTTTCCCTTTTGTCTGCACGGGGTCTTCCCCCCTCCCCCAGGCTTTATCATACCTTTTTTTTAAAAATTTAAAAAGGGTTTCCCCGCCCCCACTTTTCTTTCTCTAGTCCTTTCCCTTTTTCCCCCTGACTCTCTGTGGCTGAAAAAATGTTTCCTGACACCCCTTTGACTCATCTGGGTCTTCAGCTTCCAGTTGTGCCCCCTTTTTTCTTTTTTCCCCCTCTAAAAACAACCTGTCATATCTACCTTGTAAATTTCCCCCCATATTTTGTATGTCGTTATCTTTTCTCCTCTGACCCTTCTTTCCTCCAGTGTTTTTAAACCCTATTTTCCCCAACCTTTCTTCATAAGACAGCCCCCCGAGTTGTGGAACTAACCTTGTCGAAAACCCTTTTTCACTTTCTTTTATTTTCCCTTTGGGTGCTTGACCAGGTGTGGGTTCCAGCTGGGTGCTATATTCTAGTAGGGGCCCCGACACCGGTTTCAGTGTCTTGAACGATTCCTTTTTAAAGGGGAAAGGAACGCTAATCAAAAGGGTTTCCCCGACCCCATATCCCCCCAGTTATCGGGGGTTTATGTGTGCCTCCGGGGACGTCTAGGCGTTATACTCACCGGGGGCTTTCTCCTTTGCCGAAAGGGTTTTGCCTTTTCCGCCCTTGTACTCTGTCAGCGGTCTTCTTTTTCCCCCCCTCCCGACTTTGCATTTGGAGGGGTTGAATTTAAAACTGCTAGCCAGATGTCGACTTGTCCAAGGGGGGTTTTCAGCCCCCCCCCCTCCCCTTCTGATGTGATTCTCCCATTATTTTCCATCATCCCGAATAAAACACTTTGGGGCTATCCCCCCCCCTCTGTATTTTAAAAAACCCGAATAACCCCTGGTCCCGGACTGACCCCTGCGGTTTCCCCCCTCCGGGGGCCCCTTTGTCCCCCCCCCCACCATGGGCCCTTTTTTTCCTTTCCCTTTGGGGGGTTTCCCCGATCCATTCAGTGCCCTTCCTGTTATCCTGCTTGTTTTTTTCCCCTTCTTTTCAATCTCTTTAGGAACTTTTTGAAGGCCTTCCTCAGTCCCGGAAAATGCAATCAACCCACCCTTCTCTCTCCCGCCTTACCTCTGTTACTTTATCATAGAACTCTAGGAGGTTTTTTTAAAAATTTTTTTTCCCGGAATCCATCTGTCTGGTGTTTTTATCCTGTTCCCTTTAAGGTGTTCCACCATTCTTTTCCTGATGATTTTTTCCAGGACTTTGCACACTATAATGTAAAAAAACCCCGGGGGTTTTTTTTTGTGCCTCTTTTTTTTCTCCTTTTTTTTAAAAAAAAGGGGCCCCACGTTGGCCTTTTCCCTACCTCAGGTAGCTGCCCAGTTTCAAGGGATGTGTTGAATTTTGGGGTGGCACCTCCCGTCCTCAGCTCCCTTTTCCCCCGAACCCCGGGAGATAATTTGGACCCATCGCCTTTGAGGTATGAGGTCACTGAGTAACTGCTTCACTTCCTCCCAGTTTGTGTAAGCCCCTAGCACTTGGTCATCCCTTGTTGGTGACGAACCATGTCCTGTCTACCCAGCTGCCTTCCTTCCTCCATTGTGAATACTTCCAAACCTCAAATTGACTCCTCCCTACCTCTTGATCATTATTGGGTTTTTCCCCTCTTCTCTCCTCAGTCTTATCACCTGGTCCTTGACTGTTGTCTTCCTTCTGATGTGACTGAACATCAGTTTGGGCGGACTTAACTTTCGATGCTATGTCGTTTTTTAGTTTCTGGGCCTCCCCCCCTTTTTTATACTTTTCTAGCTCTTCTATAATCTCTTTGTTTTTTTTGGGTTTTTGCCTTCTGACCGTTTCCATTCTCTGATACTCTGATTCTTTGCCTCCCCCCCCCTTTTTGGGGGGAAACCCGGGCTCTTTCTGGGGCCCTTTCCCCCCTTTAAAAATTTGCCTCTGGGGAAAACCGTTCCTCTGCCTCCTTGCACTTTGCCCCTACGTATTCCCTCATTTCATTTTTGTCGTCCTTCCATTTCCCTTTCCCCCCTGGATGTCCTGCAGGAAATTCCTCAAGCCCGTGTAGTTTCCTCTGGAAAAATCTGGTTTGTCTCTATCGGGGGCCCCTTTCCCCTCCCCTGTAGCTCTACAATGTACTCCCAAAACTAAACACCATATGGTCACTTCCCAGGGGGCTCGTGCGTTATGTCTTTTAAATCTGGTGTTCAGGGGGAATACAAGGTCCAGTCTTGCTGGTTTTATCTTTTCCCCCCCTCTGGGCGTGTCCCTGACATGTTGGTGCATCAGGTTTTTTCCCCCACCCCCTCCATCATCTTGGGTCTCCCAAAAATTTTGGACCCCCAGTGGTTCATATTCTCCCAGTCGATCTCCTGTGGTTAAAAAACCCATGACCAGTAGCTTCGCTCTGCTCATTTTTCTTTTTTTCCACCTCTGCCAGGGGTCCACCATCGCCTGTTGTTCTCATCTTTCTTCTCCCCCCCTCCCGCGGGTTTTTTTGGGGTGTGTGTGTGTGTGTGTGTGTTGTTGTTTTTTGTGTGTGTATGTATTGTTTATTAATTTTTTCCCTGTGTGATTGAAAACTGGGCCTGTTGTTTTTCGTGTACCCCATAATTGTGGTTGCAGGGGGCAGGGCTCAGATCCTGGCTCCGGGGGGTGTGTGTGTGTGTGTGTGTGTGTGTATTTTTTATGTGTGTGTATGTGTAATTTGTTCATGATTGTAACTTTTATGATGTGATTATGATTCATTACCTTTTGAACTTGTCATGATTTTTAACCAAATCTACCTGGAGTCATTACCTTTTTAAATTGTCATAAAATTTTTACCAGATCTAGTTCATTACCGCTGTAACTTGTTCAGCTATCAAAAATTTGAAGTCCCGTCAATGGACCAATTGTAAACCCCTTTTTAAACTTTTGAAAACCCCCCCCAGAATGGGTATGGGGATAATAAAGATATTAAACTAACTTTTTTTTAAAAACCCCCCCCCTCTTAACAAATGAAAACCACCCCCTTCTTTTTGTATCATAACACTTTAAAAAAAAATAGTCTTACTCTCCCAAAATCTTTTTTTTTCCCCAAAATTTTTTCCACCCACCCCCAAAAGACTGTAAAAAAAAATTTCCCAAAACATATAGCTATTGCCTATTAATAGAAACAGTGTATTATCAAACAAATCCCCAAAAATATCACTAAATCTACCATTTGTAATATTATTATATGATTTGTACTACCTAACTATTTTTTAAAAAAAATTGTGTATGTACCCAAATTGGTATGTTTCTAATTATATAATTATCTAATAATATATGTTTTAAATACACTGCTCCCTAACCTATATTAATATAGAGTAGTTTGTATTAGTCTGCCCGGGGGAAAAAACCCAGGCATTCTAGTGGTCTTCTTTTAATTAAAAATTTTATAGCATGTAATCCCCCCTTGTAAGCTTTACAAGGAAATAAAATTTTTATTTGATTTATATTTAAAAATATCCAAAAAATTTTTTTCCCCAGTA
>WNWK01049528.1:0-13171 GCA_009830355.1 Cherax destructor
ATTCATCACTTACAAGATTTTTCCCTTCCCTCTCTCGTTTTTCTCCTTTATTGAAGAGAATTTTTTTTTTACATAACCTCGTGTATTTTAATGTTAAGTAAATTTGGTGTGTTAAAAAATGGTATCTTTCATATTAAAATTTCTTTAAGTGTTTTTTATGTAACAAACGGATTTTTTTTTTTTTTTTTTTTTTTAATGGTTGTTTCTTTTTAATTTCTGTTTATAACAATTATTTACATCAGCCAATTCACTGCTGCCATTTTTTTTGAAGAAGTGTGATTGAAGAGGCTCTGACACCTGACTGATGGTTCACATTAGTTGAAATATTTATTAGCACTAAACTTTTAAATTTGACTTTATAAATATTTGTGGAGTCACTAATTACAGTGATGTTCACTGGGAGAAAGAAAATAGAAATATTTCTTTAAAGACTGGTGTAAATAAATTCAGTTCATTGATGTTGAAACATTTACCATTTCTTAAGCACATCGACCATTTCCTACCAAGATACAATGACTTAAAGGAAAAACATTCACCGTTACTCAGCAATATATGCCTTTTGTACATTATAATTCGAAGGACCTTCCGAGGGGCAAACTCTGCACCCATCCTGTGGAGTAGACAACCTTCACTTCCCACCTCAAGATCTCAAGTCAGGTTAACCAGTTTCCCTGAATCCCTCCATAAATGTTACATTCCTCACACTTCAACATTGGGTCAGATCCCTAAAGTCATTTATCACTAGTAACTCCTATTTATCACACACTTCAAGTTAAGAGCTTCTAGTGTGAATAATCTAATTATGATAATCTACAATACTGAAGGTTTCCCTATCTATCCTTCCTTCCATTCCACATTTATTTATCCTCTTCATCAATCTATCTATGGTGGTCTGGTGGCTAAAGCTCTCGCTTCACACGGCGAGGGCCTGGGTTCGATTCCCAGCCAGTGCAGAAACATTGGGCGTGTTTCTTTACACCTGTTGTCTATGTTCCCCATCAGTAAAATGGGTACCTGGGTGTTAGTCGACTGGTGTGAGTCGCATCCTAGGACACTGACCTAATCTGCCCGAAATGCTCTGCATAACAAGGGACTTTCTATATAGTAGTATGTCATTGATGTCAGCTAGGCCTGTATACCTTGTACATGTACTTGTAGTAAATAAAGATATTATTATAATGGCCAAACATCTCAATATTTCCTCCTCTACTTTAAGAATTTTGTTTTATATTTTATCACTCAATATACATACTACAGAGATATGTCACAGAGAACATGAAAAATAATAATTCAATACAATACAACATATCCCCCCCCCACAAGAAAACTGTATACTCCTCAAGATGCATATATCTTGTATATCTAGTACACCTCCAGTGTACTACATATACGTACGAAAGACTTCTAAATATATACATATCTTAATGTAAAATGTGTACATGAGAGAGGCAAACGTTTATTCAATCACATTCAACGTTAACTATATGTATAAGGTGCCACACAATGGTAACATCAGTTAACTAAGACGTCTTAATGGCACAAAAACAAACCTAACCACATTCGCTTAACACAAGGTAACAAACTACCACTATAAGGACACGCAGGTCGCAATATAATGTTCCCCTGCACTACCACTATAAGGACACGCAGGTCGCAATATAATGTTCCCCTGCACTACCACTATAAGGACACGCAGGTCGCAACATAATGTTCCCCTGCACTACCACTATAAGGACACGCGGGTCGCAACAATGTTCCCCTGCACTACCACTATAAGGACACGCGGGTCGCAACATAATGTTCCCCTGCACTACCACTATAAGGACACGCGGGTCGCAACATAATGTTCCCCTGCACTACCATTATAAGGACACGCAGGTTGCAACAATGTTCCCCTGCACTACCACTATAAGGACACGCAGGTTGCAACAATGTTCCCCTGCACTACCACTATAAGGACACGCAGGTTGCAACAATGTTCCCCTGCACTACCACAAAACATGTGCGGAAATGTATACATTACTTAACAATATATTATTACATGAAAAGAAACCACACTAGTCACTGCTACAAATAAACCAGAAAACACAATTACAGAGGTGATTCATGACCCCGCAAAAGTTGTCCCTTGATCAACTACGCATCCAAAATATAATGGTAATTAATCCAATAGTATATTGCAACCTCTCCCACTCTGTACAACATCCTACCACCAGTCACGCTTACGAAGGTTATGTCAACAAACCCATCCACACGCTGGAAGCATGCCCGTCCGTTATCACCATCACAACACTCCCCTTAAACCACATTTACACTGCACCCTCACTAAAGCACTAACCTCCAATGTCATCCCACACCCAAATCCCCTCCACCGGAGCCCGTACCCAAGGAACGGGCTTCCCCGGGTCACAGCACCAATAGACTCCCTACGCTGATGTCCCAATAACCACCTGGAAAACTTGACCCCCCACTGACTCCCATACACAACCATATTTGTACACTTGATTCGATAAATCTTCGCTGTTAATATACGATGCCTCATTCCCATCCCATTCTCATCCTCCTCCCTCCCCAACAAAGTTAAACACGTGAACCATTCCCTTAGCCCTTCCAGGTGCTCGCAAAAATACACAACGTGAAAAGCCGTCTCCTTCTCTCCCGAGTCTACAGATCCCATCTTCCACCAAGTGCCTTGAATCAGCATTTATCGCTGTTTCTAACACAATTAAACAAAATAAAGGCAGCTTCACCGTCTCTGAAGTCATAGCAAGAATCCTCCTGACGAAGGTTCTGGAGTGGGTTCTGGAGCAGGGTCAGGAGTTGGGTTTGAGGTGGACGTGAAGTTGACGATGTTTGGGATTATCTTGAAGAAGTCTTGTGACGGTGGTGAATAAGGAAAGTTGAAACGTAGCATGTTGTTTTGACGGAACAGTTCATTGATTGTTGGGTTGAAAGTGCCGGGATTTGTTGCATTTGCAAGGTGTGCATACATCATGCAGCACAGCACCTTGGATGGGGCAGCGTCGGGAAGTACAGAGAGGGAGTTTAAAGTTAAGGAAGACTGTTGTGTTGCTTGGAGAATTTTTTTGGTATCTGACTGTAGTTTGGTTATAGCGGCAAAAGTCGGCGATTTTTGGCTGTTTTTCTTTGCTTCTTCTTTGAGTTTTTTAGTGAGGATTTCTTTTCTTAGAGGGCATTTTGCGGCAAGGGTATGGTGAGTGCCCTTACAGTTGAGGCAAGGGTATGGTGAGTGCCCTTACAGTTGAGGCAGGCAGGAGTGGCATTGGTGGTTGGACAAGTTTTGAAATCATGTCCTTCTTTGCTACATTTGGAGCAGAATTTCTTGTCCTTAATTAAGTATTCGGACATTGAATGAATATATGATTAGCAGTTCAGCAGAGAGAGACGTGGGCGAAACGTTCTGGTTCTATTTGTCGTGGATGTATGTGGTAGTATGAGATGGCTAGGCCATCTGACTGCTCTATTTGCCATATCGATGTCTGTGAAGGTGACTTTTATCATTGATGTTGCATTTGGAATTTTTGTAATGTTGTCAATCGAAGCCCAGGAGTTTTGTTCTTCAATTGATGTCTTCAGGTCATCTATCGATTGGGTTGTTATAATCTTGTCCAGTCAGTTTCATAAAAACAGAACGTTTCGCCAGCAGTGAGGGTGAAGGGGAGATGATGAATTGTCGGTCATTTAGTGTCTTCACAGCGGTGTCATCTGTCAGTTTTGCAGCTTCAAGATCGTCAGTACAGACAACTAAGGAGTCTTTTAGCGAGAGGATAGTTGTAAATTTGACCTGCAGGGAGGTCTTTACAGCTGAAGCAAGGGCTAGTTTAGTGGAGTCGTTGATAACACTATTTGTAGGCTTTATCTTAACACGATGAGCAAGCATCGTGAAAGAGTAGAGGCGCTGGTATAGGCTATAAATTCCCCTCCCCAAAGGGGATCGAAGGGATACTTCTTGAAGTACAGGAGCGACTGCGACTTGCAGGTAGCTAGGTCAGCAGTGGGTTGTGAGGCTCCCTTACCGCCATCATCACTCCCAACAACCGTTCACAATCACGTAAATCGCTACCCCGAAAAGTCTGCCTAAGCACCCCATACATTTTCCCTATGCACCCCCTCCTTAAAAGCTCCGGCCCACAACACCCTTTTAACATATACGCACATCACCTGAATACGCAGATCAAATACCCGCAATTCCCCTTCTCACACGGGCAACATAACCACCTCCCTCCTGAGCCAATCACACCTTGACTCCCATAAGAAGCGAAACACCCTCGCTTGAATTCGACCTATCACCTCTCCACTGAGTGGGTAAACATTAGCTACGTACCACACCTTACTACACATAAGGAATTTGACAATGATAGCCCTCTGCACCAGTGATAAATGATACGGTCTCAACCCATGCAATCTATTCACCACAATATTCACTACCCTCTCCGAATTAACCTTCCGAGCCCAATCCCTATCGCCTGCTTATACTATCCACAAATCTTTAAAGAACTATCCACATTTGAGACAACTGAGCATCCCCATACCTCGCGGCCTGTTAGCCATACATCTTCGCTGCCTCCAGCCTCCCCAACGCTTTAATAATCAAAGACCATGATTCACACCCATACAGGTGTTTGAACAGCTTTACTAGGATGTGAGGGAAAAGTTCATTAGATAGTAAGGGTGGAAGTATGAATGAATGGTGGTGGTGGTGGTAGTTCGTTGGGCAGTATGCTTGTTCTGTTAGGGTGGGTACATTGTTCCCGCTACCCATTTCCCCTTCCCTCTGCACCCGGTGGATGGTGATTAGTGTCTGTCCAACGGGTGGTCAGTCACTTTGACTTGCTGCTACCATCAAATATGCAAGTATTCGTTCCACTCCTGTTTAATTTATTATGTGTTTGGGTTTCAACAAGAGCTTCACTTTTGTTTAAATTTTTATGTAGTGTAACATCATTTAATCCTTGCCATTTCTTTTAAAGTCTGTACGCCTATCATGTGAGTGATTTCTCGAGTGGTGTGTAACTTTGTATTTCTTTATTTTAGCCTTGATTGTCGGCTCGGGTCTTCCGACACAGGCAAGATAAGAGAGCAGCATAGATCTTGACCAAATCTGAGCGTCAATCTGGCATCTCTACCTACACTGATCTCCCTTCCACTCGTAGCCGACCACTCAGCTACACACCATTCTAGCAGCCTTCTCCAAGTTATAACTCCAACAGCATGTCACGATGGTTCTTTACTGGCGACTCAACTGCTTCACAAGTGTTGTGGTGGTGAGAGGATCACAGTACCTCTGTTCGTCAGAATCTCTACTCATGTTGGGGTCATTGTCTACTCAGTGTGTAAACAATCACGTCCACCTGTGACCCCCCCCCTCCATCGTCATCAACAACAGCTCAGCCTTCCAAACCACGATTCAAGAGCTACGTTCCCAGAACATCGGCACGGCACGATTCTTAACTTCGTATTGAGTATATATTAGCTTTGAGTCATATATTTAATTTTTCATTTCTTTGCTTCAAGTAGGATTAATTTCATGTTTCAGTGTTTTATATTTACTATTTTCTTATATTAATAAAATTGTTTATCTTATTATGTTATTGATTTTTCCTATCTTTTAATTTCCATAAGGAGGAACCAGCCTTATCAAATACTCTTTGAGGGTCTGATAGGGATGCTGAACCTCCACTCTTCGCCTAGACTGATAAATATATATAAATTACTCTTTCCATGTTTCAAGGCACTAACTACTTACTTTCTCACGTTTTTTCTGTTATTTATATAGACATTTATATAAACAAAACCAAGCGCTAAACCGTACAGTTTTATAGACCAACTACCGACACATTCACTCCCAAATATCTACACATGTCACCTTCCAGGACATATTTTCTCACTTTAAAATTCTATCAGTTTATATAATATATATATACACAAAGTTTCCAGATTTGAATCCTGCTGTGGACGTGGAGATGCTTGTATATATATATATATATATATATATATATATATATATATCAACTAGTATGTTATACTACGCAACACAACTTATGTCTTCAATCTTATAAGGACTTAAGGTATATAATTTTTATATATGATGAACCTTTGCAAAGAATTACCAGAAAAAAAAATTCACTGAAAGTGAGACCACGAAAATGCAATATATTCAGTTAGTGATCATGCTAAAATAACTTTCCTTGCCGAAAACTAACATATTATGACATCTTCACCTGCAGAAGGTGAACATACTAAAGCAACTTCACATATAGAAATTGAATACACTAAATCAACTTCACTTTCGTTAAGATACTTCTGATCTTCAAATGAAAGAATGAAGAGGTAACGAACAGACATCTACTTGGGAAGCAGAAAGTCTACGTAGAGTTCGTTCCGGGGGTCAACGCCCCCGCGGCCCAGTCTTTGACCATGCCTAAAGGTGGATCATGGCCTGATCAACCAGATTGTTACTTTGAAAATGGTATAAAATACCGACAATTTTATTAAGATATTAAGATATGTGCTAGAGTTGGGAATCTTTGTTGTTGAAACTTTTCGCCTTCATAGTAGACTTCTTCAGTCAAATACAGAAGCAGCAGGTGTAGTAGTAAAATGAAGATGCAATCAGTCAATCAATCTTTGAGAAATAGTATTTGAGGGGGTCAGTCCCTCAGCCTTTAGTAGAGTTCAGTTCCATGGTCTGGAACGATATGAAGCTGAAGCATGAAAATTGAAGCTTCAATACTGTGAGGTGGAAGATCTCCATGCTGAGGGACTGACCACCTCAACTATTTCTCCATGGTTGATGGACTGATAATATCTTCAGTTCACTACTACACCTGCTGCCTCTGCATTTGAAGAAGCCTACTGTGTAGGCGAAACGTTTAAACAATAAAGATATGTCTTAATCACCAGGCTGTTACTACTGGCTGCACGAAATCTAACGCACGAACCACAGCCCAGCTGATCGGGTACTTAATTTGGGTATCTGGTCAGATTTTCCTTGATGGCAGCCGTGGGTTTATTGGTAAATCTCATTATAATAAAATAATCGCTAATCCCACAAGGGTCATACAGCTCTGAATATTCCTAATGCATTGTGGGAGGATGTTGAATAGTCTTGGGCCCCAGACAGTGTTTTCTCTTAGTGTACTCACGGCGCCCCTGCTTTTCATTGGGGAAATTTTGTATCGTCTGCTTAGTCCTTTCCTTTCGTAGGGAGTAATTTCTGTACGCAGTTTAGGGACTAGTTCCTCTACGATTTTACATTTGTAGAGTCAGAGAAAGTATTTTTTTATGGCAACGTTTCTCTCAAGAAGAAATTTATCAGTCATCACAATGTTTCACTCAAGGAGAGCTTTGTCACTATGATTAACTGTGTTAATATCCAAGTGAGAGAGACAATGCAATAAGGAAAACTTTTTGGTTTGTGAGTAAATGCAGTTTCAGAACGTCAATATTCTTATGCACTTTCAGTGGAAAATTTACATTGCTATGCAACTCTAGGAGCAAAACGTGAACATGTCAGTGCAACTTGACCTCCAAAAAGTGAACAAGTTAAACAATACAGCGTAGTGATGTATCGGATATCCGCATCCGCATCCGCGGAACATCCGCACAATTTCTCACATCCGCATCAGCATTTTACTGTAAACAGATATCCGCAAATACATCCGCATCCGAAATCCGCGGAAAATCCGCAAAATTTCTTACATCCGCATCAACATCCGCGGAGCATCCGCACAATTTCTTACATCCGCATCCGCAAAATAAGTAAGAAAGACATCCGTATACATGTCCGCATCCGCGGATATCTAAATTTTCACATCCGATACATCCCTAATACAGCGGCAGTTTGCGATAAAAAAAAATCAGATAATTTAATTTTGATTATAAACGATTATCGCTTAAACAAATTAATACCACTCCACACTGCGGCAGCCAAGGACAGTGTATATTATATATATATATATATATATATATATATATATATATATATATATATATATATATATACATACCTTTCTTTCTAACCTCTGTTTATTAGAAGTGATCAAGGTCCCTGTGTTTGCTCATACGTCTTTCAACAGAAAACATACAATATTGTTGCTGAAGCTTCTGTTGGTTTCGGTTAACCATTTGAAACCAGTTGTTACTTACGAAAAATCTGTTTTAGTTTTCTTTATATTTCCAGTTGAGTTTTAATTTTAAGCTTTAAGACATTTTTCAATCATAATATAATCGTTGAAAACATATATTTTACTGAATCTGAACTAATTTACCTATTTTATGCCAACAGTAAAATTGCTGTCGATTTAACACCTCACAAAATGAGTAAAATATTCATGGTACGTTGGCCACTGGAAGGAAGTTGATGCAGTAATTACTAGACACGAGGTAAACTAGCCATGACGGGTACCATTTTAACTCATGTTTTAAGAAACATGGAACGCAACGACTCATAACAAAGGAAGAAGACTTACCTTAAGTTGGGGGCCACACTTCCTCGATGAGTTGTGTCTCAACACTTACCTGTAGGGGCGTAGAAAGAGACGGGTTGTTAGTATTATATTCACTGAGAAGAGTTAACTCTCTAGAGGTCTTACGATCCTGCGGTGTAGCAGGGTGCTAGGCCTGATGTATTATTATATCTTTATTTACTACAAGTACATGTACAAGGTATACAGGCCTAGCTGACATCATTGACATGCTATATAGGAAGCCCCTTGTAATGCAGAGCATTTCCCGCAAATTAGGTCAGTTTTGTCCCAGGATGCGACCCACACCAGTCGACTAACACCCAGGTACCCATTTTACTGATGGGTGAATATAGACAACCGGTGTAAGGAAACACGTCCGATGTTTCCACCTCTTCGCCGGGAATCGAACCCGGACCCCTCGCCGTGTGAAGCCAGAGCTTTTGCCACCAGGCCAGGAGCATTAAACCCGTAGGATTATGCAGCGCCTGTGGGGGGGGGATGTGGGAGGTATTCAGGCTTAATTCAGGGAACCGGAGCACAGATCCAATTCCCTACATCAAGAGCCCCTCACCAACATCAAGGAACCTTCCTTGAGGGAACCTGATGTAAGGTTTTTAATCAGGATCAAATTAAAACCTTGAAGGTGTTTTGGTGCCTTATACCTGGCTTAAGTATTTTTTTTTTATCGGGCGATACGCTAAATACGTAGGGATTATATAGTGCCTGAAGGATGGAAAGCAATCAGGTTCGATCCAAGGAAAGGGTTGATTAATTCAATTTTTGGATCAAGAGCCTGTCACTGATGGGGTCACCTTTAAGTAGTCTTACGGCAAAGTGTAAAAATATTATACATCTTGAAAAAGCTTAGTATTAATCAAGAGAGAATTGTAACACTAGAGTGTTAATGAGTGTGTCCCAGGGATTGGTAGTGGTGGGCTTCTCTATGCCAGTAAAGGCTACTTTATCCAACAAATATGCCCTACCTTCCAGAACCTTGGATAAAACCTGATACCTCCCATTACCCAGGTGCTTTATTAATACATACAACAAACATGATTAATAGTAAACCATACCACGGGAGGAGTTAGAACCCGCGATCAGAGAGTCATTAAACTCCAGACCGACGCGTTAGCCACTGGACCACCTGGCTACAATAAAATTCGTTCAATTAGGTATATTTATACACCATAGGAAGGTTAGCATAGACATCACTGTGACCACAAATGCAAGTTTTTACAGACGAATCTCCCGCTAGCATATCCGTGACGAACTCTAGCTCAAGTCCTCAAAGCCGTCATCATGACTCACAAATGTAATGACACGATTGCATACAAACCATACCACGGCGCGCTGCCCGTGGTATGGTCTCTGACCGCGGGTTCTATCCCCGCCCGTGGTATGGTTTGTTTGCAATCGTGTCATTACGATTTCGTGAGTTATGATTAATGGTATGTGAATAAAAATAATAAATGATAAATAAAAGCAAATGAATATAAATACCAATGCTAAATTACAAATAATAAGCAAAAATTAATGCACCACAATCAACTGACAATCAACAACAAACAAATTTCAGCTATCACGCTCAACAATTAGGAACTGCAACCAACACACCTACAATTAACAATTAACTACAGCCAATGATTAACCAACAATGGTCAATCTCACAGCCATTCAACAACTAATCACCACCATCAATTCAAACAACCAACAATATTTAAAAACAGTCAGCCACAACCATCAGTGTAAACCAACCAACCAATAAACCACCACAATCTACCAAAAATCTACTTATGCTACAAACGATTATCTTATTGCATGTTATTTCAAATTTCTACCCACGTTCTTGCAGTTGAAACTGCAAAACTCATCTATCGTAGCAGACGGAAGGTCTGCTACGATAGATGTCAGTACTGACATCTGACTGAGAACACAAACTGCATTATGAATTAAATAGCTGTGTTTTTCACCTCTTCTACTTACCTCTTATTCTCATAAAGTACTGCCACACAACACTAATATAAGAGTTTCTTTTTCTTTACCAATGTGATTAGGAGAACACGTAAGCACTTATTATATATTTGCCTGGCAATATATAGTTAAATAACACAACATTAAGTATTTTCTTCACACTTTTATCACCATCGAAACCACCTCCACCTTCTCGGTGCTTAAAGTTCTGCGCAACTGGCCTTATGAAAAGCCACGTCTCGAAATTCTTGGTGAACCACATCGAAGCGTGATCGAGAACTCAGTTACTCTGATAGTTATGAAGCAGAATGGGAGTCACGAAAGTTGTAATACACCTTACACAGTACTATGAGTGTGTGTCGTGCTCAATAGGTAAAACTTACGATTTTGGATTAAATAGCAACGATCTTCTTGCCTAATAAAATAAGCGAAAATTGTCTATGCAATAATTTCGCAAAAATCATTCTGAACCTAACAAAAAAAAAATATTTCATTGTGTTTGTTTATTATTAAGTTATTGTAAACTTATTTAAATATATATTTAGTTGTATTAGGCTAAATTAAATTGAGCTTGTTATAACAAAGTTAGGTAAATTTTCTAAGGTTATTTTTTTTTCATTAACATATATGAAAAAAAAATATATATCTTTAATTAAACGTATAAGAGAAAATTTTAGAAAGAACTTAATTTTAAATGAGTTCTTGCTAATTTTACCTATTCGGCACGACATTATATATAAATATATATATATATATATATATATATATATATATATATATATATATTAAATGCAAAATATCGCGAACAAGCGATGCCTGATGCAAAGCAACCACGGTGGGGGAGTTGAATGATAGCTCTAGGTCTTTCGTGCTACAATCAGCAAATCATCAGGAGCTTGAAATGTTGCACAAAAGAGGTCCAAACAAATGCGATCACATTTAACGCCTTTGCTGGAGTGAGCAAAGGCGTTCCCTGTGATGATGTTTGCTTGGACCTCCTCCTCTTTTCTGCAACATTGCAAGCTCCAAATGATGCATTGATTACAATAAGAAAGGCCTAAAGCTATTATTCAACTCCCCTGTTTGGTTATATATATATATATATATATATATATATATATATATATATATATATATATATATATATATATATATATATATATATATATATATATATATATATATATATATATATATATATATATATATATATATATATATATATTGTTGTGTGTGTGTGTGTGTGTGTGTGTGTGTGTGTGTGTGTGTATGTGTGTGTGTGTACAACATATCAAATGAGATTATGAATCTCCTTCGGCTCCCCCGAAGCTGAATGCGAGCCAAAAATGCGGTAAGCATTACCCCTCAGGATAGATAAGATGAGACGCTCGAACATGAAGGCGGCCGCCCTTTGGTCCTCAGTGGATGTGGCATTCTTTCCACATGGATCCAGAGTCTCCGATCCTGATGGGTTAGAGCCCTAAGCTTGTTGTGCTTGTACTCCTCCATGTGATCCGCAGTACCTCTTTGTTGCCGAGCTCAGTGATGGATGTAGGTGTCAGCCAGAGTCGACACACAGGTATAGTCCCATGTTAAAAGCTTTCCGTTCTTCAAGTGATAGATGGTGATCCCGTCAGGGTGGCTTAGAGGGTTGTGAGAATTGCTGGATGCAAGGAATCGGGGCTCTCAGCAGGGCACCAGTTGTAGTGAGGTTCGTATTAATGATGTCTTTAACTTTATGGTCTAACTTGTTCCAAAACCCTTGGTTTTGGAACAGTTTAGACTGTAAAGACTGTAGTGGTCGGCTTGCACATTCTACACACACACACACACATTTTTACATTAACATAAATGAAGTTAACATACATGAGTTCTGCTAATTGACCAATTTTACCTATTCGTCACGACATATATATATATATATATATATATATATATATATATATATTCTAAGTGAACTTTATTTATAAACAGAATACACTGACACAAAAATACAAACATGAATACATTTGTACATTATATCAAAGATTATGAATCTCCTCCAGCTCCTCCGAAGCCGGACTCGAGCCCAGTATGCAGCATGCATTTCTACTCTGGATGGCCACTCTGAGGCGCTGGAACATGAAAGTGGCCGCCCTCGGGGCCCTAGTGGTGTCGATGAGTTTGGAACCCAGTTCTTTAAGGAAGCGAGAGGCGTTTTTTTCTCATGATCCCAAGGTCTCTGACTGCACAGGGACAAATTGATACTGTTGACTTATGTCTCTGTACTTGCCGATCAGCAGCTCCTCCCTGTGTGTGTACTCACCTAATTGTGCTTTGTTTTCTACAAAATGGCGAACTACAGGAGGAGAGTCAACACCGTCTGCTTGGAATTGTTAAAAGGAGCCGTTTATCCAAGCAATGCCGACGTCGTTTTACCACTCATCATTCGGGATACTCTCAAGATACCTACCGAAGATTTGTACGGCGTGTCACTGAATGGTAATGCGAGAATCTTTGTGAAATTTGTGTCACCTGCAGTCTATGAAAGGGTCGTTGACACGTATCAAGAACGGCCTATTGTTGTCAACAATAGCTTGGAGGTGCGACTTCGCGACGTTTCGGCACATTACTCATGGATTCGTCTTCGCAACATTCCATTTGAAGCCGACGAAGCTGATGTACGACGTGTGTTTGGAAGTTACGGGACTATACATGCTGTCAATGTGGGG
>WNWK01049529.1:0-13171 GCA_009830355.1 Cherax destructor
GAGGCGTGGAAGATGGCAAATGTAGTCCCAATTTTAAGAAAGGAGACAGACACGAGGCATTAAACTAAGACCTGTGTCACTGACGTGTATAGTATGCAAAGTCATGAGAAGATCATCAGGAGGAGAATGGTGGACACCTAGAAAGACACAAGCTTATAAACGACAGCCAGCATGGTTTCAGGGAAGGAAAATCTTGTGTCACAAACCTACTGGAGTTTTATGACAAGGTAACAGAAGTAAGACACGAGAGAGAGGGTGGATAGACTGCATTTTTTGGACTGCAGAAGGCGTTCGACACAGTTCCTCACAGAGATTAATGCAAAGCTAGAGGATCAGGCACACGTAACAGGAAAAGCACTGCAATGGATCAGAGAATATCTGACAGGGAGGCAACAACGAGTCATGGTACGTGACGAGATGTCAGAGTGGGCACCTGTGACGAGTGGTTCCCAAGGTCAGTTCTAGGACCTGTACTGTTTTTGGTATATGTGAATGACATAACGGAAGGGATAGACTCAGAAGTGTCCCTGTTTGCAGATGATGTGAAGTTAATGAGAAGAATCAAATCAGTCGAGGATCAGGCAGGACTACAAAGAGACCTGGACAGGCTGCAAGCCTGGTCAGTAACTGGCTCCTTGAATTTAACCCTGCCAAATGTAAAGTCATGAATATCGGGGAAGGGCAAAGAAGACCGCAGACAGAGTATAGTCTAGGTGGCCAAAGACTGCAAACCTCACTCAAAGAAAAGATCTTGGGGTGAGTATATACCGAGCACATCTCCTGAGGCACACATCAATCAGATAACTGCTGCAGCATACGGGCGGCTGGCAAACCTAAAATAGCGTTCCAATACCTCACAAGGAATCATTCAAGACTCTGTATACCATATACGTCAGGCCCATACTGGGTATGCGCACCAGTTTGGAACCCACACCTGGTCAAGCACGTCAAGAAATTAGAAAGTGAAAAGGTTTGCAACAAGACTAGTCCCAGAGCTAGGGGATTGTCCTACGAAAAAAGGGTTTAAAGGGGAAATCGGCCTGACGACACTAGAGGACAGGAGGGTTAGGGGAGACATGATAACGACATATAAAATACTGCGAGGAATAGATAAGGTGGACAGAGACAAGATGTTCCAGAGGGGGGACACAGAAACAAGGGTACAATTGGAAGTTGAAGACTCCATGAGTCAAAGGGATGTTAGGAAGTATTTCTTCAGTCATAGAGTTGTCAGGAAGTGGAATGGCTTAGAAAGGACATAGTGGAGGCAGGAACCATACATAGTTTTAAGACTAGGTTTGATAAAGCTCATGGGGCAGGGAAAAGAGACCTAGTAGCAATCAGTGAAGAGGGGGGGCCAGGAGCTATGACTCGACCCCTGCAACACAAATAGGTGAGTACAAATAGGGTAAAAACACACACACACACACACACACACACACACACATACACACACACACACACACACACACACACATACACACACACACACACACACACACACACACACACACACACACACACACACACACACACACACACACACACACACACACACACACACACACACACATACACACACACACACACACACACACACACACACACACACATTGAAGAGGCGCCAGGAGCTTTGACTCGACCCTGCAACCACAACTAGGTGAGTACAACTAGGTGATTCATACACACACACACACACACACATACACACACACACACACACACACACACTTACACACACACACACACATACACACACACACACACACACACACACACACACACACACACACACACACACACACACACACACACACACACATACACACACACACACACACACACACACACATACACACACACACACACACACACATACACACACACATACACACACACACACACACACATACACACACACACACACACACACACACACATACACACACACACACACACACACACACACACACACACACACACACACACACACACACACACACACACACACACACATACACACACACACACACACACACACACACCTCACGATCGATTGAGCAACTCGTGTTTTAAATAATTTTTTATGTCGCTTTATAAACTACCTCAGCCTCCCTCTAAATCAATATCTCTCTCAGAGTCTCTCAGAGATACAGTAGACTAGAGAGTGTCTCAGTGTTGCAGTATCCTCGAGTCTCAGTGCGCAGATACGGAGTCTCAGTGTTGCAGTACACTGGAGTCTCTCAGTGTTGCAGTACACCTGGAGTCTCTCAGTGTTGCAGTCACTGGAGTCTCTCAGAGTCTCTCAGAGATATAGTAGACTGAGAGTGTCTCAGTGTTGCAGTATCCTCGAGTCTCCTCAGTGTTGCGAGTACACTGGAGTCTCTCAGTGTCTGAGTGACTAGTCTCTCAGTGTTGAAGTATAGTGGAGTTCTCAGTGTTGAAGTACACTGGAGTCTCTCAGAGTCTCCTCAGAGATATAGTAGACTAGAGATGTCTCCCAGTGTTGCAGTATCCTCAGTCTCCAGTGTTGCAGGTACACTGGAGTCTCTCAGTGTTGCAGTAGACTGGAGTCTCTCAGTGTTGAAGTATACTGGAGTCTCTCAGTGTTGAAGTACACTGGAGTCTCTCAGTGTTGCAGTAGACTGGAGTCTCTCAGTGTTGAAGTATACTGGAGTCTCTCAGTGTTGCAGTACACTGGAGTCTCAGTACTGCAGTATACTGGAGTTTCAGTGTTGCAGTACACTGGAGTCTCTCAGTGTTGCAGTACAATAGAGTCTCTCAGTGTTGCAGTATACTGGAGTCTCTCAGTGTTGAAGTACACTGGAGTCTCTCAGTGTTGCAGTATACTGGAGTCTCTCAGTGTTGCAGTATATTGGAGTCTCTCAGTGTTGAAGTACACTGGAGTCTCTCAGTGTTGCAGTATACTGGAGTCTCTCAGTGTTGAAGTACACTGGAGTCTCTCAGTGTTGCAGTATCCTGGAGTCTCTCAGTGTTGAAGTACACTGGAGTCTCTCAGTGTTGCAGTACACTGGAGTCTCAGTGCTGCAGTACACTGGAGTTTCAGTGTTGCAGTATACTGGAGTCTCAGTGTTGCAGTGCACTGGAGTCTCAGTATTGCAGTACACTGGTAATAGTACTGCTGATCCTGAACGAGGTTTTCAAAGCCTGGCTCCAGTGATCCTGGGACACAAATCCCGACTCCAGTGATCCTGGGACACAAAGCCTGACTCCAGTGATCTCTGGGCACAAAACTCTGCTGGTGATCCTGGGACACAAAGCCTGACTCCAGTGATCCTGGGACACAAAGCCTGGCTCCAGTGATCCTGGGACACAAAGCCTGGCTCCAGTGATCCTGGGACACAAAGCCTGGCTCCAGTGATCCTGGGACACAAAGCCCGACTCCAGTGATCCTGGGACACAAAGCCTGGCTCCAGTGATCCTGGGACACAAAGCCTGACTCCAGTGATCCTGGGACACAAATCCCGACTCCAGTGATCCTGGGACACAAAGCCTGACTCCAGTGATTATGGGACACAAAGTCTGGCTAAGGTGATCCTGGGACACAAAGCCTGACTCCAGTGATCCTGGGACACAAAGCCTGGCTCCAGTGATCCTGGGACACAAAGCCTGACTCTAGTGATCCTGGGACACAAAGCCCGACTCCAGTGATCCTGGGACACAAAGCCTGACTCCAGTGATCCTGGGACACAAAGCCTGACTCTAGTGATCCTGGGACACAAATCCCGAATCCAGTGATCCTGGGACACAAAGCCTGGCTCCAGTGATCCTGGGACACAAAGCCTGACTCTAGTGATCCTGGGACACAAAGCCTGACTCTAGTGATCCTGGGACACAAAGCCTGACTCTAGTGATCCTGGGACACAAAGCCTGACTCTAGTGATCCTGGGACACAAAGCCTGACTCTAGTGATCCTGGGACACAAAGCCTGACTCTAGTGATCATGGGACACAAAGCCTGACTCTAGTGATCCTGGGACACAAATCCCGACTCCAGTGATCCTGGGACACAAAGCCTGGCTCCAGTGATCCTGGGACACAAAGCCTAACTCTAGTGATCCTGGGACACAAATCCCGACTCCAGTGATCCTGGGACACAAAGCCTGACTCTAGTGATCCTGGGACACAAAGCCCGACTCCAGTGATCCTGGGACACAAAGCTCTGACCAGTGATCCTGGGACACAAAGCCGACTCCAGTGATCCTGGGACACAAAGCCTGGCTCCAGTGATCCTGGGACACAAAGCCTGACTCTAGTGATCCTGGGACACAAAGCCCGACTCCAGTGATCCTGGGACACAAAGCCTGGCTCCAGTGATCCTGGGACACAAAGCCTGACTCCAGTGATCCTGGGAAACACAGCCTGGCTCTAGTGATCCTGGGACACAAAGCCTGACTCCAGTGATCCTGGGACACAGAGCCTAACTCCAATGATCCTGGGACACAAAGCCTGGCTCCAGTGATCCTGGGACACAAAGCCTGACTCCAGTGATCCTGGGACACAAAGCCCGACTCCAGTGATCCTGGGACACAAAGCCTGGCTCCAGTGATCCTGGGACACAAAGCCTGACTCCAGTGATCCTGGGACACAAAGCCTGACTCCAATGATCCTGGGACACAAAGCCTGACTCCAGTGATCCTGGGACACAAAGCCTGGCTCCAGTGATCCTGGGACACAAAGCCTGGCTCCAGTAATCCTGGGACACAAAGCCTGGCTCCAGTGATCCTGGGACACAAAGCCTGACTACAATGATCCTGGGACACAAAGCCTGACTCCAGTGATCCTGGGACACAAAGCCTGGCTCCAGTGATCCTGGGACACAAAGCCTAACTCCAATGATCCTGGGACACAACCCTGGCTCCAGTGATCCTGGGACACAAAGCCTGACTCCAGTGATCCTGGGACACAAAGCCTGACTCCAGTGATCCTGGGACACAAAGCCTGACTCCAGTGATCCTGGAACACAAAGCCTGGCTCCAGTGATCCTGGGACACAAGCCTGACTCCAGTGATCCTGGGACACAAGCCTGACTCCAGTGATCCTGGGACACAAAGCCTGACTCCAGTGATCCTGGAACACAAAGCCTGGCTCCAGTGATCCTGGGACACAAAGCCTGACTCCAGTGATCCTGGGACACAAAGCCTGACTCCAGTGATCCTGGGACACAAAGCCTGACTCCAGTGATCCTGGGACACAAGCCTGGCTCCAGTGATCCTGGGACACAAAGCCTGGCTCCAGTGATCCTGGGACAAAGCCCGACTCCAGTGATCCTGGGACACAAAGCCTGACTCCAGTGATCCTGGGACACAAAGCCTGGCTCCAGTGATCCTGGGACACAAAGCCTGGCTCCAGTGATCCTGGGACACAAAGCCTGACTCCAGTGATCCTGGGACACAAAGCCTGGCTCCAATGATCCTGGGACACAAAGCCTGACTCCAGTGATCCTGGGACACAAAGCCTGACTCCAGTGATCCTGGGACACAAAGCCTGGCTCCAGTGATCCTGGGACACAAGCCTGACTCCAGTGATCCTGGGACACAAAGCCTGACTCAGTGATCCTGGGACACAAAGCCTGACTCCAGTGATCCTGGGACACAAGCCTGACTCCAGTGATCCTGGGACAAGCCTGGCTCCAGTGATCCTGGGACACAAGCCTGACTCCAGTGATCCTGGGACACAAAGCCTGGCTCCAGTGATCCTGGGACACAAAGCCTGACTCCAGTGATCCTGGGACACAAGCCTGGCTCCAGTGATCCTGGGACACAAAGCCTGACTCCAGTGATCCTGGGACACAAAGCCTGGCTCCAGTGATCCTGGGACACAAAGCCTGACTCCAGTGATCCTGGGACACAAAGCCTGGCTCCAGTGATCCTGGGACACAAAGCCTGGCTCCAGTGATCCTGGGACACAAAGCCTGACTCCAGTGATCCTGGGACACAAAGCCTGACTCCAGTGATCCTGGGACACAAAGCCTGACTCCAGTGATCCTGGGACACAAAGCCTGACTCCAGTGATCCTGGGACACAAAGCCTGGCTCCAGTGATCCTGGGACACAAAGCCTGACTCCAGTGATCCTGGGACACAAAGCCTGGCTCCAGTGATCCTGGGACACAAAGCCTGACTCCAGTGATCCTGGGACACAAAGCCTGGCTCCAGTGATCCTGGGACACAAAGCCTGACTCCAGTGATCCTGGGACACAAAGCCTGGCTCCAGTGATCCTGGGACACAAAGCCTGACTCCAGTGATCCTGGGACACAAAGCCTGGCTCCAGTGATCCTGGGACACAAAGCCTGGCTCCAGTGATCCTGGGACACACATCACCACCTTACAATAATGACTTGCAACACTGACTGTCTGAGGGACTGAACACCTGTTGCAAGGCTGAGGGACTGAACACCTGTTGCAAGGCTGAGGGACTGAACACCTGTTGCAAGGCTGAGGGACTGAACACCTGTTGCAAGGCTGAGGGACTGATTACCTCACCTTCCACTGTCTTCTGTCTTCTACTATCTTCGTATATCATCTCTGTACTGAACTGAAAAAGCCACTGGCTGGCGAAACATCTTCAAATACAGAAACGTAGGTGTTGCACTGTACCTAATTACCCATCACCACCTTGACGGTTTCTCTATATGAGTCAGATCAAGACCCTCTGAGTAAACTGCCACTCAACTATTTGAGACGAAGCAAGGAAAGAAATTTTTGAAAATACTGTGATAGCATTCCCGAAATTATTCTCCACTAATGAAGGGAGATAAACTGTACGAAACACCGACACAGTGCGAGCAGAAACACTTACACAGAGCAATGAGATTGCATATGTGCTTGTGATTGCACTGATAATGGGGGCACTGTCTCAACGAGATCCTGCTTAGGTCCCACACTGGTGACTGCTAGAAAGTAACAAGTAAAATATTAGAGGAGAATGTGATTAAATGTGAAAAGAATGGGAGCTGCAGTAGCTAGCCACCAGTGGCTTACTTGTGAGAGCTGCAGTAGCTGGCCACCAGTGGCTTACTTGTGGAGATGCAGTAGCTGGCCACCAGTGGCTTACTTGTGAGAGCTGCAGTAGCTGGCCACCAGTGGCTTACTTGTGGGAGCTGCAGTAGCTGGCCACCAGTGGCTTACTTGTGGGAGCTGCAGTAGCTGGCCTCCAGTGGCTTACATGTGGGCGCTGCAGTAGCTGGCCACCAGTGGCTTAGTTGTGGGAGCTACAGTAACTGGCCACCAGTGGCTTACTTGTGGGAGCTGCAGTAGCTGGCCACCAGTGGCTTACTTGTGGGAGCTGCAGTAGCTGGCCTCCAGTGGCTTACCTGTGGGAGATGCAGTAGCTGGCCACCAGTGGCTTACTTGTGGGAGCTGCAGTAGCTGGCCACCAGTGGCTTAGTTGTGGGAGCTGCAGTAGCTGGCTACCAGTGGCTTACTTGTGGGAGCTGCAGTAGCTGGCAACCAGTGGCTTACTTGTGGGAGCTGCAGTAGCTGGCCACCAGTGGCTTACTTGTGGGAGCTGCAGTAGCTGGCCACCAGTGGCTTACTTGTGGGAGCTGAAGTAGCTGGCCACCAGTGGCTTACTTGTGGGAGCTGCAGTAGCTGGTCACCAGTGGCTTACTTGTGGGAGCTGCAATAGCTGGCCACCAGTGGCTTACTTGTGGGAGCTGCAGTAGCTGGCCACCAGTGGCTTAGTTGTGGGAGCTGCAGTAGCTGGCCACCAGTGGCTTACTTGTGAGAGCTGCAGTAGCTGGCCACCAGTGGCTTACTTGTGGGAGCTGCAGTAGCTGGCCACCAGTGGCTTACTTGTGGGAGCTGCAGTAGCTGGCCTCCAGTGGCTTACATGTGGGCGCTGCAGTAGCTGGCCACCAGTGGCTTAGTTGTGGGAGCTACAGTAACTGGCCACCAGTGGCTTACTTGTGGGAGCTGCAGTAGCTGGCCTCCAGTGGCTTACCTGTGGGAGATGCAGTAGCTGGCCACCAGTGGCTTACTTGTGGGAGCTGCAGTAGCTGGCCACCAGTGGCTTACTTGTGGGAGCTGCAGTAGCTGGCCACCAGTGGCTTACTTGTGGGAGCTGCAGTAGCTGGCCACCAGTGGCTTACTTGTGGGAGCTGCAGTAGCTGGCCACCAGTGGCTTACTTGTGGAGCTGCAGGCTGGCCACCAGTGGCTTACTTGTGGGAGCTGCAGTAGCTGGCCACCAGTGGCTTACTTGTGGGAGCTGCAGTAGCTGGCCACCAGTGGCTTACTTGTGCAGTCTTAGTCAAGAAGCCTGACAAAACTTATATGTTTAGTGTGGACTTGGGTTAGGTGAGATTCGTCAGGAAACAGGACAAGTGTTTCCTGACGCTGGTCTTAGTTAGATGATGACCCGCCGTTGGAGCTTTTGGTCATTTGACCGAGGCCTTCCGCTGGCTTACCGATTCACCCCTTTAAAAATTATGGTCATAGTTATAACCATTTTTTACGATATCTTAGTGTGGACTGGAGGAAACCTAATGAAATGAAAGTAAGGAGGCTTGTATATACACTCAGGATACTTTTAACTATGTAAACCTAGGGCCTGTGACCTTGGTCACTTTAAATAATAATAATAATAACACTAATCTTAATTTCTACAGGTACATGATGCAACTTATACAGACCATACCCGACATGATGCAACTTATACAGACCATACCGGACATGATACATAAAAGTTTGCGAAGGACGTGCCTAGTATGGGTCCGTAGGCCTGCTCCAGTGTTCCTCCTTTCTTATGTTCCTGTCACCGGCAGTAACCAAGGTCCCAAGACCCAAACGTCTCCAATAACAATGTTATACCATCAACTTTAATGAAATGACCAGTGCTGACTCTTGCTGACTCGTGAAATTCTGACCTCACTTGGCACGGCAAAATATTTCTCGGTGCTGGACACCCAAGTCAGCATATTGGGTCATACCCGTGACAAGCTGAGTACCCTAGAATGTTTAGGTGGGGGGTACGAATCCTGCCTACATTTCTAGCATACTATGCAAGCCTTCCTAGAAGATTATATGCAAGCCTTCCTAGCAGATACTATACAAACCTTCCTAGAAGCTCCTATACAACCCTTCTTAGCAGCTCCTATACAACCCTTCCTAGCAGCTCCTATACAAGCCTTCCTAGCAGCTCCTATACAAGCCTTCCTAGCAGCTCTTATACAAACCTTCCTAGCAGTTCCTATAAAAGCCTCCCAAGCAGATCCTACACCAGCCTTCCTAGCAGATCCTACACAAGCTAGGATCTTTGGATCATCTGGCAGTCGTCTTGATTACGACTGCTACAGATATTTATGTGAAATTGAAAATGAAAACCTTTGACAGCGGCAAACTGAGAGAATATCAGTTGCAAGAGAAGAGAGAAAACAAGTAATTAATTACCTGGAGGGAAGGGAGGAGGAGGAGGAGGAGGAGGAGGATGAGTATGAGGAGGAGGAGGATGAGGAGCAGGAGGATGAGTATGAGGAGGAGGAGGAGGAGGAGGAGGAGGAGGAGGAGGGATGAGGAGGAGGAGGAGGATGAGGATGAGGATGAGGAGGAGGAGGAGGAGGAGGAGGAGGAGGAGCAGGAGGAGGAGGAGGAAGAGGAGGAGGAGGTGCAATCTCATAAAAAAAGGTCAGACTTGTTAATTTAAAAATATAAGATTACAGAGTTTGGAAAGACACACACAAATGCAGTACATTTCGATCTTTAATTGACCTTTATTGACCTTTATTAAATAACAAACAGATCAGTGACTTGGTAAAGGCTACAGTGCTGGCGAAACGTTCCCAAGAAAAGGTCGCATTATACTCAGAGAGTAGATACTCTCGAAACTCTTCAAAGGTATATCAAAGGTACTGCACTTGTGAGTTATTTTTCTGCATTCGTTTCGGTATTTTATACCATTTCTCACTCTGCAGATTAAAGAGGGTGTTCTGAAGAGGGTAAAAAGAACTAGAAGAAAGAGCACTGTTTCGACAGGTCCTGCTGAACCACTATAGAAACTATCCTACACTCTGATAAGTGTTGCACATGTGTGTAATTCATCAACTTGTCGGTTCTCTGAACCATTTATTTACACACTACGTTTTGCACACACTTCCCAATGTTGGCAGAACATCCATGGATTTACCGAGAGTGAAATATATTCTCCACTTTCCTGCGGGTCTACTGTCACGCGTCACAACACAGTGTGGAAACTGTCAGCGCAGGAAAGGTACGTAACAAGTAAGCGCTGACCGACACGATTTTCCCGAAGTACGTGAGCTCCTGCAGAGGGTATGTGCCGATTTACTCAGATTTCTACAGGAATAGTTCTGGTGAGGGGTACACAGAGCTGCTTGGCTGTCCAGAAGTGGGTATGTTCCCCGAAATTCTGTGGCCATGTTTGGTGGACCAAACATGGCCAGAAAATGACTCATTGTCTTCAAGAGGGAGCTGGACAGATACCTAAAGTCGGTGCCAGATCAGCCGGGCTGTGGTTCGTACGTTGGACTGCGTGCGGCCGGCAGTAACAGCTTCGTTGATCAGACCCTGATCCACCGGGAAACCTGGTCGTGGACCGGGCCGCGGGGGCGTTGATCCCCGGAATACTTTCCAGGTAGACTCCAGGTAGACGAAATTGTAATGACACGATTGCAAACAAACCATGCCACGGGTGGGGTTAGAACCCGCGATCAGAGTCTCAAAACTCCATACCGACGCGTTAGCCACTGGGCCAGCTGGCCACAATAAGATTCGTCTGTAAAAACTTGCATTTGTGGTCACAGTGGTGCCTATGCTAACCTTCCTATGGTGTATAAATAAATCTAGTTGGATGAATCTTATTGTAGCCAGCTGGCCCAGTGGCTAACACGTCGGTCTGGCGTTTTATGACTCTCTGACCACGGGTTCTATCCCCACCCGTGGTATGGTTTATGGCCAGAAAATATTACCAGAGATGGAGAGTTCGCTCTCAAAGACAAATGGACTGACTTAATACCAGTCATGCTGTCTAAGAAAACACCCAAATTATGGAATAAATAGTCACAATACCGTGGATGGAACAATTCACCCAAAATCCACACTTTAGAAGAGGAACCTTACGGCAAGGTTTCGGTCCCTATTAGACCAGTGTCAAGTCACAATGACAATGATCCAGGAGATACCGAAGCGTCATTGAAGGTTTCTCTCCTAAGTGCAGGGTTTTGGTGAGGTGGGATGAATGTGTAGCTTCTCACATTCAAGAATTAGACACATGTGCAACATCTGGGTATCTTTATTTGTAGACGTTTCGCCCTCCAGTGGCTTTATCAACACAAGAATATAATGTGAAGACTGTAGAACTACATACACATTATGTCCTTGTATTGATAAAGCCACTGGTGGGCGAAACGTCTACAAATAGAGATATCCAGAGGTTGCACCTGTGTGTAATTTCTCATCTCGTCAGTACTGTGTACCATTCATGTCTCTCACACTCTCCAGTACTTGTAGTACTGAGTTGTCCTCTAAGCAACAAGTACTCTACTTACACTCATAAGTGTCACTTGACAAGGAAAGAGGTTAGACTCGGAAATAGTGCTGAGCACCATTATGCTCAGCACTATTATGCTCAGCACTATTTCTTTCCTCGCCTCTCTTCTCTTTCTTCTTCTAAGTTTAACATAAGAACATAAGAATGGAGGAACACTGCAGAAGGCCTACTGGCCCATACAAGGCAAGTCCTTATCAAAACCACCACTACCTAAGAATTTATTCCCGTACTCACGACACAAATCAAACCCAGCCCCTCCCACTCATATATTTGTCCAATCTCTTTTTAAAGCCACCCAAGGTCCTAGCCTCTATCACAGTACTCGGAAGATTGTTCCACGCATCTACAACTCTGTTCGAAAACCAGTACTTGCCTATGTCCTTTCTAAATCTAAATTTATCCAATTTAAATCCGTTATTTCTGGTTCTTACTTGGTTCGATATCCTCAGTATTTTATTAATATCTCCTTTGTTTATGCCCATCATCCACTTGTACACCTCGATGATATCTCCTCATTCTACGTCTCTCCAGAGAGTGGAGATTCAACGCTCTAAGTCTATCTTCATACGGAGATTTCTTATACTGTAAATCATTTTAGTCATTCTTCTTTGTATGTTCTCCAATGAATCTATATCCATCCTGTAGTAAGGAGACCAAAACTGAGCTGCATAATCCAAATGAGGTCTCACTAGTGATGTATAGAGCTGTATAATAACTTTTTGGGCTTCTGTTGCTTATACTTTGAAATAAATCCTAGTAATCTGTTAGCCTTATTGCGCACACTTAGGCACTGTTGTCTTGGCTTTAGATTTCTGCTTACCATGACTCCCAAGTCTTTTTCACATTCTGTATGATCAAGCTCAACTTCACCTAGTTTATAAATTCGAGGGATATTTTCATTACCAACGACAAGCACCTTACACTTGTCCACATTGAACTTCATCTGCCACTTTTCAGACCAAGACATTAATTTATCCAAATCCTCCTGGAGTTCACTGTTATCCTCCTCAGAATGAATTATACGGCCTATTTTTGTATCATCAGCAAATTTACTCATGTCACTTGCAATTCCTTCATCAAGGTCATTAATGTAAATTATGAACAACAATGGGCCCAAAACTGATCCTTGTGGAACGCCACTAGTGACAAATCCCCATTCAGATTTGACCCCATTAATGGAAACTCTCTGCTTTCATTGGTAAGCCATGCCTCTATCCATGCTAGAACTTTACCTCCTATACCATGAGCTGCCACCTTTCTTAAGAGTCTCTTGTGAGGTACTCTATCGAAGGCCTTACTGAAATCCAAGTAAACTATATCATATTCTTTATCACTGTCTACTGCCTCAAATGTTTTATTGAAAAACGTCAGTAAATTTGTCAGGCAGGAACGACCTCTCGTAAACCCATGCTGAGATTCATTAATCAAATTATGTTCTTCAAGGTGACTTCTGATAATATCAGCTATAATTGATTCTAATAATTTGCCTACTATAGACGTGAGGCTTATTGGACGGTAATTTGATGGAATGGACTTATCCCCTGATTTGAATATAGGAACTACATTAGCTATCTTCCACATCTCTGGCACAACACCAGTTAGGATGGACGTATTAAACACATTCGTTAATGGCTGACTAAGTTCCA
>WNWK01049530.1:0-13170 GCA_009830355.1 Cherax destructor
GGTCAGGACAATGGTTCAGAGGGGAGGAGGTGGAACAGAGATGGAAGAAGGTGCCTTCTTCAGTGATTAAGGAGATTTGTGGAATGTGGAGCAGGGGCAAGGCTTTATGGATGAATATCACCCTAACCATGCTGTTGCAGGCCATGCTGGCAACCTGTACAATGACAATGTGGTGTCCCATTTAGGGATGTTTTAAAGAATCGCCAGACACAGAGCTCCTGGACAGATTTTTGTTAGAGGGGGTCCAGTGACTCTCAACCTGGTCCTAGTGGCATTAAAAAAAAGGCCAGTAACCCCATTAAAGAACTTGGTACCTGCAGTGTTGGAAGGGATTCCCCTTCCAAACACTAGCATACTACGTACTCCATCCTTTCCCCTCCCGTCTTCCCACATCAACAACTCTTCAATAAATGTAAGTGACATGTTATTGTACTATATTTACATGTATTTCTTTATTCTTCATAAAACTGTGTATTATTTAGTGTCAAAAGTTCTAAAAATATTTTTATTTTACTACTTTTGGAAGTCTGGAATGGATTAATTTTATTTCCATTATTTCTTATGGGGAAAATTGATTCGGATAACGATAAAATCGGTTACAGATACGCCCTCTGTGATGGATTAATATCACTAACCGAGGTACCACTGCATCTCATTATCTGTGAGGTATTTTGAATATTCCCTTGAGACACACTAAACCCTCAAACATATAATTTCATGTTAATACAGTATCACTTTTACTACGTGGTTCCTCTCATTCAAGCAAGACTTACAACTTTTTATAATTAAAATTCTCATACTCCTCCAATAGTTCATTTCCTGAGTAACTGTGCATTGTTAAATCATGTAAGTTACACATATTTAAAAATACACTTTATATTTGATTTATTATTTTGATGCAATAATTTCATATATTATTTACACTAAGAATAAAGAGAACATTGCTGAGTTACACAATGGAACTCACACTCAGGAAACAACCTCGGCTAAGATGTAAACATAACAGTAACAGCTATTCTGTAATCACTAGTTAATATCCAGTCATATAGTATGTAAAATATTCCATACAAGTACAGTAACCAAGATTTAGAAATGGTGTTTTAAAGTACTGTACTGATCATCATCCTTTAGCACTTAACAGTATGTACTCATATCACATACCAGGAATATATGGATGATGTGTAAATGTTAAGAGGTGCTTTTAAATTTATTCCAAAATGAAGGGTGAAAAAGATAAATAAGGCAAATTTCAGTTTACTGTGTAACATGACGAGAAAGAAGTGAAAATAAGTTCTTATAGACAGTGTTACCTTATTATTTATTAATGTCAACACGCTTAGACTCCATGAGGAAGTGGAAAAGAATCTTTCCGCTGTAAATCAAGCGTGTCATAAGAGGCAACTAAAATGCTGGGAGCAAGGGGCTAGTCACCCCTTCTCCTGTATAAATTACTAAATGCAAAAAGAAAAACGAAAGTTTTGCTTTTTAGGTCATCTTGCCTCGGTGGGAGACACTAGTGGGTTAAAAAAAAAAATGCTTAAGAGAAGAATGTAATGATGATGAGCATTTTAAACTTGAGTTACAATCTACCGAATTATATTTTTAAACACCAAGAATAAAAATTTTATGAAACATGCCACCAGTATGCAGGCATCACTAATCTACAGACACATACCAAATTATCATAACTACTCTTAGAAATGGTCTTACTCAAAAGCATAGAACAGTTTACTGACCACAGTACATTAAGAAAAAATACAAAAATGAGAGTAAAAATATCTAAAGAAAAATTATACATAAATTGAACCAAAGGTAATGTAATAATTGTTTATTATGAGGAATAAGGGTAACAACATTCTCAACCTCAGTGTACTAAAGCAATTACATATGTGAAAATTACACAAAAATTAAACATTAGTAAGAATTATGCTACCAATTTATTTTGCTGATATAAAGTAAATGAGAAAGGGTGAAAAAAATCATATGGCCAGTGTTTTAAACAGCTGAAGCTTACCTGTGCTCAGTATGTGGTGAGTGAGTGCATGGGAACAACCTCATGCCTGACTAAGGCACAAAACCTCTAATTAATGCCACAACCTTCCTCTTCCCAAACAGTATACATGTAGCTAAATAATTAAATGCTGCATTATATCTAGCTTTCAGAAATCTAATTTTTGCATCTTGTGTTGTTTCAGCAAAGAATTCTTTAACTTTCTATCTCCTATAAAAAATATACAATAAAACTAACAGTAGATGAATTTATTGTACAGTCTATGTTAAGCACTTCTTATCAAGAAATTCTTCAAATTTTCTTATACAGTGGACCCCCGGATTACGTACTGCTCCAAACTCAAACAATTATGTAAGTGTATTTTTGTAAGTGCTTTTGTAAGTGTATTTTTGGGGGTCTAAAAGGACCAATCTAATTTACATTATTCCTTATGGGAACAAATTCGTTCGGTAACGGCACTTGAACAGCATTCTGGAACAAAATAATGACGTAATCCGGGGGTCCACTGTATGCAGTTAAAAATGTAAAATACAGTGCACCCCCGGCTAACGAACAATATTCATTGCAGAAGCCTGCTCAAGTGCCATTACCGAACGAATTTACTTCCTTAAGAAATAATGTCACGTAGGTTAGTCTATTTCAGACCCCCAAAAATACACTTCCACAAGCACTTACAATATTATACTTACATAATTATATGATTTCCGGGGTGATCGTTAGCCGGGGGTCCACTGTACTACTTTGCTTTTCTTCATACATGTTGTAAGACAAACCAGTCAAATAGACATCTAAGTCCTGAGCAAAGTGCAAGTGACAAATCTTGTAGTACAGCACATGATTAATTTGCTTAACATCATAAATGTAAAATATCTACACTTAATATTGACTCTCATATGCTTAAAGTGATATACATATTTTTTATTTGGCTCAGTGGAAGAATCTTGAAGAGGGCTTCTAGCTAGACTGACAAAATATTTGAGCTATTTTCATAGGTCTATTGTGGGTTATTCTTATAGATATAAAACACACAGTTAAACAATGATTTGCACACACTAAGAAATGCAAATGCCCCTTTTTCTGGTGAGTAATGGGTGCTCTCTCTTGCTAACCTTATAAAGACAATGTTTTGCTGGCTACTGAAAATAACCATAGGCAGGTTTCATAAATAATGACACCTACCCATTCTTTCTTGAAATGCTTCCCTAATGAAAGCACTGATGAACATGCTCCTTCCTCCCTAATAAAAACAGATCACTACCCTTTACTCTTAATTACATTTATTATTGTATTTCAATCTTAACCAATATCTTAACAAGTTTATAAAAAATCCAAGTGAAAGCATAAAGACATTTCTTTTACTTTAATCACTAGCCTATTAGTTGATGTCAGTAATGACTAAAATGAGAAATTTTATCTATCCTTCAATGGCTTCTGTGACTGTCACAAAACACCATCTACATTTAAGCATGTCATAATGCTATATGTTATATCCCAGTAATCAATGGAATGAATGAAAGGCTGGAGCTATGGGAAGGGTCCATGTCACCAAAAGAACCTTTTTCATTAAAGTATTTAGTACAGGGGTCTTCAAAAGCAGATATTATAAAGCATATCACAAAAGGCTTATGTTGCATGACTGTAGAAGATTACCGAAGGAAATTATCACCTGTGCAAATGAAACTAATATCATTAGAAAAAAGAATTTAGGCTTTTTTAGTTAAGTAATGAAGAAAACTGAGATGAAGCCTTCTATTTAATAAGTGGGAAGAGGGCAGTGATAATGATAAACAAACTCATCATAGGAGAATTTTTTCCTAGTACAGTGGTACCTCGAGTTACAAGCAGCTCCCAACTCGAACAATTATGTAAGTGTATTTTTGCCTTCTGGAACGAATTAAGCTCATAACCCGAGGTACGGTACCTCGGGTTATGAGCTTAATTCATTCCAGAAGGATGTTCGAGTGCCGATACTGAACAAATTTGTTCCCATAAGGAATAATGTAAATTAGATTAATCCATTTCAAACCCCCAAAAATACACTTACAAAAGCACTTACAAAAATACACTTACATAATTGTTCAAGTTGGGAGCTGTTTGTATGCCGAGGTACCACTGTATTGTACTTTAACTCTCAATGTGAAAATACAAGTGATTTACTACAAAAAGATGCATGTATTTTCAGTACAATACTTTTTATTTGGTAAGCCAAATAAGGGGGAAGGATTGGACTTTGTTCACTGTTATGTTGATAGCTGAAAATTACTGACTGATTATGGAAAAAAATTTCTAGAAGTATCAGGACTAATGCTTTTGAATTATGTAAATCACACTACAGTCTTGCACCACCAAAGACGTGCTCAAAAATCATTATTTCTGATAGAATTTGAAAGAGCTTTTGATTGTGCTTGCTGTTACTTACTAGCTCATAACTGGGGTTTGTGTGATTCTCTCGTATGATGTTATATCGTGTAGAGATTGTGAATGAAAACGGTAAAATGAAGATCTCTGTTATACCTCACTTGAATTATTAGCTTCCCAGGAATTAAAAAGATAAATTACTAGCCAGTTTTTTGACTCATGTTTCATTAAAAAATTTATATATTTAAGAAGTGCTAAACCCATAGGGGTTATGCAGCACAGTGTTAATAGTATTAACTTGATAAGGTCAGAACTTCATAAAGCTGTGTTTTACTGTAAAACATACAGTAGTTTAAATAAACATCTGCTCTGCACATAGCATTTTCCCAACATACTAGTTGGCAAGTCTTGCCTTTTCTCAAAAACCCATTGAAAAAGCATATCATCCCCCATATATGTAATTATACAAAATACATCCTTTGCTTGGGAATGAAAATGTATAGTACAGTGGTACCCTCGAGGGTCAACTCACCCTTATGTAAGAAAATCTTGTAAGTTAATTTGGGGTCAAGGACTGGCATCACTCTAGGGTAAATTCGAAGCACTTGAAAGCATTCTGTGAAATTATGACAATGTATAATATTGTAAGTGCTTGTGGAAGTGTATTTTTGGGGGTCTGAAATAGACTAACCTACGTGACATTATTTCTTAAGGAAGTAAATTCGTTCGGTAATGGCACTTGAGCAGGTTTCTGGAATTAATTTTTTGTTAGCCGGGGGTCCACTGTATAATATTGTAAGTGCTTTTGTAAGTGTATTTTTGGGGGTCTAAAATGGACTAACCTATTTGACATTATTTCTTAAGGGAGTAAATTCGTTCGGTAATGGCACTAGAGCAGGCTTCTGGAATGAAATTTGCTCGTTACTCGGGGGTCCACTGTACTATATACAGTATGTATTTTGCATTGTGATTAATATTAGACATGTATAGTAGAAGTGGAACAGAATTCTTCCTCTGTAAGCGATGCATGCCGTAAGAGGCAACTAAAAAGCCGGGAGCAAGGGGGCTAGTAACCCCTTCTCCTGTATAAATTACTAAATTTAAAAAGAAAAACTTTTGTTTTTCTTTTTAGGTCACTCTGCCTTGGTGGGATACAGCCGGTTCTTTGAAAAAAATGCAGTGGACCCCCGGATTACGATGGAGTCGGATTACGCTAAATTCAGAAAACGATACATTTTTCCGTATAAATAATGGTTCAGTAAACGATGATCCGCTCGGAAAACGCTATTCGTCTTGGACGCGTACACGTGCCCTGGGACGGCACAAAGCTCCATCCAGAGTCAGTGTGCCATTGTTTACCAGCATGAGCACCACTCCCGCATTCATACCATACATTTTGTCATTATTCCATTGTTTTTAGTGCTTGCAACTGCTAAATAAGCCAACATGGGTCCAAAGAAAGCTCCTAGTGCCAGCCCTGTGGTAAGGAAAGTGAGAAATGTGGTAGAAGTGAAGAAGGAGATAACAGCAAAATATGAAAGTGGAGTGCGTATAGCTGAGCTGGCCAGGCTGTATGGCAAAGCCTATTCAATCATCGCTACCATTGTGGCCAAGGGAAATAAAATCAAGGAAGCTGTTGTTGCGAAAGGTGCAAATATGATCACAAAACAGAGATCGCAAGTACTGGAAGATGTTGAGACTTTGTTGTTGGTGTGGATCAACGAGAAACAACTAGCAGGAGATAGTGTTACGCAGGCAATAATATCTGAAAAAGCAAGGCAGTTGCATGATGATCTCGTCAAGAAAATGCCTGCAACGAGAGCTGAAGTGAACGAATTTAACCCTTAAACTGTCCACACGTAGATATACGTTCACTCGCGTAGCTGACCGAATGTTTTGAGAAAAAAATAAATTGTTCTTTTTCTTTAAAATGAAGAGTGCATTTTGTTTGTCATTCCCACATTTTGTAATACTGCACACACTGAGTGCACAGACCCATTCTCTAATCTCTAGACAACTCAGGCTTATCGTGGCAAGGTTAAAAGCATTTGAAAAAAAAACGTAGATCTACGTTCGGAGCAGTACGCGAGCAAACGTATATCTAAATGTGGACAGTTTAAGGGTTAAAGCCAGCAAAGGCTGGTTTGACAGATTTAAGAAGCATAGTGACATACATAGTGTGATAAGGCATGGTGAGGCAGCCAGTTGTGACAAAAGTGCAGCTGAAAAATATGTTCAGGAATTCAAGGGGTACATAGAGGCTGAACAATTCCAACCCCAACAAGTGTTCAATTGTGATGAAACAGGCCTGTTTTGGAATAAAATGCCAAACAGGACCTTCATTACACAGGAGGAAAAGGCACTGCCAGGACACAAGCCTATGAAAGACAGGCTAACTCTTATGTTATGTGCTAATGCTAGCGGGGATTTTAAAGTGAAGCCTTTATTGGTGTATCACTCTGAAAATCCACGAGCATTTAAGAGATGCAGTGTCGCCAAGGCTAATTTGTGTGTGATGTGGAAGTCTAACAGTAAGGCATGGGTCATGAGGGAAATTTTCTTTGATTGGTTCCATTAAGTGTTTGGCCCCAGTGTGAAGTAATATCTCGAAAATAATTTGCCACTTAAGTGCCTCCTGATAATGGACAATGCTCCTTGTTATCCTCCAGACTTGGAAGAGCAAATTGTGCACGACTTTAAGTTCATCAAAGTGAAGTTCTTGCCCCCTAATACCACTCCTCTCCTCCAGCCCATGGACCAGCAGGTCATTTCAAACTTTAAAAAACTCTACACCAAAGCAATGTTTCAAAAGTGCTTTGAAGTGACCACAGACATTAATATGACCCTAAAAGAGTTTTGGAAAGATCGTTTCAGTATCCTGCATTGTGTAAACCTTTTAGGTAAGGCTTGGGAGGGAGTGACTACCAGGACTTTGAACTCTGCCTGGAGAAAATTGTGGCCAGACTGTGGTCCAAGAGAGGGATTTTGAAGGTTTTGGGGAATGAGCCTCAGAACCCTGAGCCTGAGCATGTTGTGGAAGACATTGTGGCACTGGGCAAGTCCATGGGGGTTGGATGTTAGTACCGAGGATGTGGAACAGTTGGTGGAGGACAATGAAGAGATAACCACTGAAGATCTGCAAGAGCTTGAACAGCAACAGCAACAACAGACCACAGTTCAGGAAAATGGTTCAGAGGAGGAGGAGGAACAGAGATGGAGGAAGGTGCCTTCTTCAATGATTAAGGAGATTTGTGGAATGTGGAGCAGGGTGCAAGGCTTTATGGATGAATATCACCCTAACAAAGCTGTTGCAGGCCGTGCTGGCAACATGTACAATGACAATGTGGTGTCCCATTTCAGGGACGTTTTAAAGAAACGCCAGACACAGAGCTCCCTGGACAGATTTTTTGAGAGAGAGAGTTCCAGTGACTCTCAAGCTGGTCCTAGTGGCAGTAAAAGAAAAAGGTCAGTAACCCCAGAAAAGAACTTGGTACCTGCAGTGTTAATGGAAGGGGATTCCCCTTCCAAACACTAGCAACTCCTCCATACTCCCCCTCCTCCCATCTTCCACACATCAACAACTCTTCAATAAAGGTAAGTGACATGTTATTGTAGTACAGTATTAAATTATGTATATTTCTCATTGTTTTCTGTGTAATTTAATGTCTATATGTTGTACAAAAAGAATTTATTTTAATACTTTTGGGTGTCTGGAACGGATTAATTTTATTTCCATTATTTCTTATGGGGGAAATAGATTTGGATTACATTATTTTCGGTTTACGATAAGCCCTCTGGAACGGATTAATATCGTAATCCGGGGGTCCACTGTATAGCGTATATCATGCCATATATACATATATATGTCGTGCCATATAGGTTATGCGGCACAGTGTTAATAGTATTTACTTGATAAGGTCAAAACTTCATAAAGCTGTGTTTTACTGTAAAACATACAGTAGTTTAAATAAACATCTGCTCTGCACATAGTATTTTCCCAACATACTAGTTGGCAAGTCTTGCCTCTCAAACCAAAAAAAATTACCATATACAGTGGACCCTCGGTTAACGAATACCCCGGAAATCGTGCAATTATGTAAGTATAATTTTGTAAGTTCTTGTGGAAGTGTGTTTTTGGGGTCTGAAATAGACTAACCTACGTGAAATTTTTCCTTAAGGGAGTAAATTCGTTCGGTAATGGCACTTGAGCAGACTTCAGGAGTGAAGTTTTTACGAAACTCGGGGGTCCACTGTATGAATAACTCACAAAATACATCCTTTGCTTGGGATTGAAAAATGCATATACAGTGGACCCCCAAGTTACGAGCACCTCGGAAATCGTACAATTAGGTAAGTATAATATTGTAAGTGCTTTTGCAAGTGTATTTTTGGGGGTCTGAAATGGACTAACCTACTTGTCATTATTCCTTAAGGGAGAAAATTCGTTCGGTAATGGCACTTGAGCAGCCTTCTGGAATGAATTATGCTCGTTACTCGGGGGTCCACTGTACTGTACTATATACAGTGGACCCCAGGTTTACGATGGTCTCCAAACTCGCCCTTTTATGCAAGTTTATTTTTTAAATGCTTTTGTAAGTGTATTTTTGGGGGTCTAAAAGGACTAGTCTATTTTACATTATTCCTTATGGGGATAAATTCGTTTGGTAATGGCACTTGAACAGCATTCTGGAACGAAAAAATAACGTAAACCGGGGGTTCACTGTACAATATATATTTGGCATTGTGATTAATATTAGACATGTATAGTAGTAGGTTGGTAGTCAGCAACCACCCAGGGAGGTACTACCGTCCTGCCAAGTGAGTGTAAAACGAAAGCCTGTACCGTATTTGTTTTACATGATGGTAGGATTGCTGGTGTCTTTTTTCTGTCTCATAAACATGCAAGATTTCAGGTACATCTTGCTACTTCTACTTACACTTAGGTCACACTACACATACATATACACATTTATGTATACACACTCATCTGAGTTTTTTTTTATTTTATCTTAATAGTTCTTGTTCTTTTTGCTTTTCCTTTCATATCCATGGGGAAGTGGAATAAGAATCTTTCTTCCGTAAGCCATGCGTGTTGTAAAAGTCAACTAAAATGCCGGGAACAATGGGCTAGTAACCCCTTTTCCTGTATAGCTTACTAAAAAGAAAAAGAAGAAAACCGTCAAAGTGGGATGTTTGAATGTGCATGGATGTTGTGCGAATGATAAGAAAGAGATGATTGTAGATGTTATGAATGAAAAGAAGCTGGATGTCCTGGCTTTATGTGAGACAAAGCTGAAGGGGGTAGGAGAGTTTCAGTGGGGAGAAATATATGGGATTAGGTCAGGGGTTTCAAATAGAGTTAGAGCTAAAGAAGGAGTGGCAATAATGTTGAATAATCAGTTATGGCAGGTAAAGAGGGAATATAAATGTATAAATTCAAGGATTATGTGGAGTAAAATAAAGGTTGGATGTGAAAAGTTTGTTATAATAAGTGTTTATGCACCTGGAGAAGAGAGAAGTGTAGAGGAGAGAGAGAGATTTTGGGAAATGTTGAGTGAGTGTGTGGGGAGTTTTGAACCAAGTGAGAGAGTAATTGTGGTTGGGGATCTTAATGCTAAAGTGGGTAAAAATGTTGTGGAGGGAGTAGTAGGTAAATTTGGGGTGCCAGGGAAAAATGTAAATGGGGAACCATTAATTGATCTGTGTATAGAAAGAGGTTTGGTAATAAGTAATACATATTTTATGAAAAAGAGGATAAATAAATATACAGTGGTACCCCGGTTTACGATGGTCCCCAAACTCACCCTTTTATGTAAGTTTATTTTTTTAAATGCTTTTGTAAGTGTAATTTTGGGGGTCTAAAAGGACTAGTCTATTTTACAACATTTCTTAAGGAGATAAATTCGTTTGGTAATGGCACTTGAACAGCATTCTGGAATGAAAAAATATCGTAAACCGGGGTACCACTGTACAAGGTATGATATAGCACGTAAGGAAAGTAGTTTGCGTTATTATGTATTGGTGGATAAAAGGTTGATGGGTAGGCTTCAGGATGTACATGTTTATAGAGGGGCAACAGATATATCGGATCATTATTTGGTTGTAGCTACAGTTAGAGTAAAAGGTAGATGGGACAAAAAGAAAATGGCAACAGCAAGTAAGAGAGAGGTAAAATTGTATAAACTAAGGGAGGAGGAAGTTAGGGTGAGATATAAGCAACTATTGGCAGAAAGGTGGGCTAGTGCAAGTATGAGTAGTGGGGGTTGAAGAGAGTTAGGATAGTTTTAAAAATGCAGTATTAGAATGTGGGGCAGAAGTTTGTGTATAGGAGGGTGGGGCAGGAGGAAAGAGGAGTGAGTGGTGGAATGAAGAAGTAAAGGGTGTGATAAAAGAGAAAAAGGTAGCTTATGAGAGGTTTTTACAAGACAGAAGTGTTAATAGAAGAGCAGAGTATATGGAGAGTAAAAAAGGTGAAGAGAGTGGTGAAAGAGTGCAAAAGAAGAGCGGATGAAAGAATGGGAGAGGCTCTGTCAAGAAATTTTGCTGAAAACAAGAAAAATTTTAGAGTGAGATAAACAAGGTAAGAACGCCTAGGGAACGAATGGATTTGTCAGTTAAAAACAGAGTAGGGAAGTTAGTAGATGGGGAGCTGGAGGTATTGGGTAGATGGCGGAATATTTTGAGGAACTTTTAAATGTCGATGAAAAAGGGAGGCGGTAATTTCATGTACTGGCCAGGAAGGTACAACATCGTTAGGAGGGAAGAAGAGCAGGATGTGAGTGTGGGGAGGTGCGTGAGGCATTACGCAGAATGAAAGGGGTAAAGCAGCTGGAACTGACGGATCATGACAGAAATGTTAAAAGCAGGGGATGATATAGTGCTGGAGTGGTTGGTATTTTTGTTTAATAAATGTATGAAAGAGGGAAGGTACCTAGGATTGGCAGAGAGAATGTAGAGTTCCTTTATATAAAGGGAAGGGATAAAAGATATTTTAAGAATTATAGGGGAATAAGTTTACTGAGTATACCAGGTAAAGTGTATGGCAGGGTTATTATTGAAAGAATTAGAGGTAAAACAGAGAGTAGAATTGCAGATGAGCAAGGAGGCTTTAGAGTGGGTAGGGGATGTGTAGATCAAGTGTTTACAATGAAGCATATATGTGAACAGTATTTAGATAAAGGTAGAGAAGTTTTCATTGCATTTATGGATTTAGAAAAGGCATATGATAGAGTGGATAGGGAAGCAATGTGGCAAATGTTGCAAGTGTATGGAATAGGTAGTAAGTTACTAAAGGCTGTAAAGAGTTTTTATGAGGATAGTGAGGCTCAGGTTAGGGTGTGTAGGAGAGAGGAGATTACTTCCGGTAAAAGTAGGTCTTAGACAGGGGTGTGTAATGTCACCATGGTTGTTTAATATATTTATAGATGGGGTTGTAAAAGAAGTAAATGCTAGGGTGTTGGGGAGAGGGGTGGGATTAAATTATGGGGAATTAAATGCAAAATGGGAGTTGACACAGTTACTTTTTGCTGATGATACTGTGCTTATGGGAGATTCTAAAGAAAAGTTGCAAAGGTTAGTGGACGAGTTTGGGAGAGTGTGTAAAGGTAGAAAGTTGAAAGTGAACATAGATAAAAGTAAGGTGATGATGGTATCAAACGATTTAAATAAAGAAAAATTGGATATCACATTGGAGAGAGGGATTATGGAAGAAGTAAATGTTTTCAGATATTTGGGAGTTGATGTGTCAGCGGATGGGTTTATGAAGGATGAGGTTAACCATAGAATTGATGAAGGAAAAAAGGACAATAATTTGAAGTAATGAACTAGTTGCAATGATGGACCATAGAAATGGACCATCTGTGTGCATGTTAAAAACTATCACACAATGGTAACAATTATCACAAAGTGCTGTACAGCACTGTATTATGAATACAAAAGAAGGTATTATGTGATACAAATGACAATGTTTTGAGTCTGGTTAAAATTTAAATCTGAATAAATGATAGCACAACAGTAAGTAAATTAGAAAGCGCTGTCTGAACCCGAGTTGAATGTGCATGATTGTATCCCCATTAAAAATTGAAAGGGACCAAATAGAGCTGGCCTATTTACACTGAGTAAAGACTGATATGCTATATAATTAAAATCTGGCTATAAGGAGGTGGAAATGTATGGGCACATGAATATGTACAAAAAGTAGAAAGTGGCACAGTATCAAGATAAATAAAGTAGCTAATGATCTGCAGCACGTGAAAACACTGGAACATTTCAGAGAACACAAAATTATATAAATGTCAACAAAAATTAATGGAAACAAAGGGAGAGGAAACAAACATTCTAAAGGAATTATTTTGTAAATACGTATTTATATAATATTACAGGCAATTTATCAAGAAAATTTGATCAAGAAAATTTTCAAGTGTAAAAAGTTCTCATTTGCCTAAGTCAAATGTGCCAAGCATAATGTTAAGTGAATGCCAGCAATGTTCATAGCAGGCAGCAAGAACACTGTCAGGAAAGCACTGTAAATGTTAAAGCCATTGGTTATTCAATGTTAAGGTCAAATGGTAAATTCAAGTATTAGTTGTTGTACTATATAAAGGCTTAAAAATCAAATAGAAGAAAAACAGGTAGAGATAAAGAACAGAAGAAAGCCTACGGTAAAAGTTGGAACTATGTATTTTGAGATTCAGTGAGTGGAAGCAAAAAACATGCATGTGTACAATGTGAGCAATCCCTAGCTTAAACAATGAGTTCCACCTATTTTTGTTCAATTACAAACACTTGAAGTGTCCTACAAG
>WNWK01049531.1:0-13170 GCA_009830355.1 Cherax destructor
TATAATACCACAGGTACTGTATGGTATGCCCCCAGGTGAGCATATGTTTGGCCTCCTGTGTGCTGTTTGGTGTGGGTTGTTTTGTTTGGCCCCGTGTTGTTTTTGTGTGTTTGGCCTCCCGTGTTTGTTGTATGTTTGGCCTCCCGGTTGTTTGTTGTATGTTTGGCCTCCGTGTTGTTTGTTGTTGTTTTGGCCCCCGGGTTTTTTGATTTTTGGCCCCCCGGTTGTTTGTTGTTTTTCCTCCCGTGTTGTTTTTTTATGTTTGGCCCCCCCGTGTTGTTTGTTGTGTTTTGGCCTCCCGTGTTGTTTGTTGCATTTTTGGGCCCCCCCGTGTTGTTTGTTGTATTTTGGCCCCTTTTGTTTTGTTGTGTGTTTGGCCCCCGGTTGTTTGTTGCATGTTTGGCCCCCGTGTTTTTGTTGCATTTTGGCCCCCGTGTTGTTTGTTGAGTTTGGCCTCCGTGTTGTTTGTAGTGGGGTTGTTGCATATTTAGCCCCCGTGTTTTTGTAGTGGGGTTTTGTTGTTTGGCCCCCGTGTGGTGTTTGTAGTGGGGTTGTTGATTTTTCTGTGTGTTGTTTGTAGTGTGGGTTGTTGTATGTTTGTCCTCCTGTGTGTTGTTTGTAGTGGGGGTTGTTGTATGTTTGGCCCCTGTGTTGTTTGTGTGGGGTTGTTGTTTTTGGCTAGTGTGTTGTTTGTAGTGGGGTTGTTGTTGTTTCCCGTGGTTGTTTGTAGGGGATTGCTTTGTTTGGCCCCGTTTTTTTTGTAGTGGGGTTGTTGTTTTTTTTTCCCTTTTGTTTGTAGTGGGGTTGTTGATTTTTTTGGCCCTTGTTGTTTGTAGTGAGGATGTTGTATATTTGGCTCCCGTGTGTTGTTTGTAGTGTGGGTTGCTGTATGTTTGGCCCTGTGTTGTTTGTAGTGTGGGTTGTTGTTTTTTTTTGGTCCCTTGTTGTTTGTAGTGGGGTTGTTGTATTTTTTTGGTCCCTTGTTTTTGTAGTGAGGATTTTTGTATGTTTGGCTCCCGTGTGTTGTTTGTAGTGTGGGTTGCTGTATGTTTGGCTCCCGTGTGTTGTTTGTAGTGTGGGTTGTTGTATGTTTTGGTCCCTTGTTGTTTGTAGTGTGGGTTGTTGTATGTTTTTGGTCCCTTGTTGTTTGTAGTGGGGGATGTTGTATGTTTGGCTCCCGTGTGTTGTTTATAGTGTGGGTTGTATTTTTTTCTCCTGTGTTGTTTGTAGTGGGGGTTGTTGTATGTTTGGCTCTGGTATGTGAGGATTTCCTTCTCTTCCACCTGTTTCTGTTTTTCCCGTTATTCTCTTATTTATTTATTTTATTTCTTCCTTGAAGTGGTATTTGTCTCCCATCAAAATATTATTCTCATGTACTCGACGCTCGACGCCTTAATACGTGGCTCTATATCTGTGTTGCCTGAACGTGAAACTCTGCATAACTTAGCTTGTAACACTGACTCTATGTTAATAATGATTTGCACACTTCTGGGGTGAAAACACCAACACTCTAGACACCAAAATGCCACATTCCCTTTCTCCAGGTGTTGGAACACTTTCTGTATTTACATCCTGTTCCACACTAGCAGGTTGCCCTGGCACAGTGTCTACACACCTTGGTAATCTTGATCTGTGTCACTCTTTTTCGTTTAGATTAATGTTTCCTGGGTTTTCTGATCATTTTTTACTAACGTGAATAAGTAAATAAACTGATTTCCTTGCAAACTATTTAACACATCTTGTTTAATGTAGTTGTATTGAACGGCGAGTGAATATTAGCTGGGGCATGGGGTACAGAGACGGCCGAGGCATGGGGTACAGAGACGGCCGAGGCATGGGGTACAGGGACGGCCGGGCATGGGGTACAGGGACGGCCGGGCATGGGGTGGGGGCGGCCGAGGCATGGGGTACAGGGACGGCCGAGGCATAGGGTACAGGGACAGCCGAGGCATGGGGTACAGGGACGGGCGAGGCATGGGGTACAGGGACGGGCGAGGCATGGGGTACAGGGACAGGCGAGGCATGGGATACAGAGACGGGCGAGGCATGGGGTACAGGGACAGGCGAGGCATGGGATACAGAACGGGCGAGGCATGGGATACAGGGACAGGCGAGGCATGGTGTACAGGGACAGGCGAGGCATGGTGTACAGGGACAGGCGAGGCATGGTGTACAGGGACAGGCGAGGCATGGGGTACAGAGACGAGCAGGACATAAGGTACAGGGCGGGCGAGGCATGGTGTACAGGGACAGGCGAGGCATGGTGTACAGGGACAGGCGAGGCATGGTGTACAGGGACAGGCGAGGCATGGGGTACAGGGACAGGCGAGGCATGGGGTACAGGGACGGGCGAGGCATGAGGTCAGGGACGGGCAGGCATGGGTACAGGGACAGGCGAGGCATGGGATACAGAGACGGGCGAGGCATGGGATACAGGGACAGGCGAGGCATGGTGTCAGGGACAGGCGGGCATGGTGTCAGGGACAGGCGAGGCATGGGGTACAGGGACAGGCGAGGCATGGGGTACAGAGACGGCAGGACATGGGGTACAGGGACGGGAGGCATGGTGTACAGGGACAGGCAGGCATGGTGTACAGGGACAGGCGAGGCCTGGTGCGGGACAGGCGAGGCATGGGGTACAGGGACAGGCGAGGCATGGGGTACAAAGACGAGCAGGACATGGGGTACAGGGACGGGCGAGGCATGGTTACAGGGACAGGCGAGGCATGGTGTACAGGGACAGGCGAGGCATGGTGCAGGGACAGGCGAGGCATGGTGTACAGGGACAGGCGAGGTATGGGGTACAGAACGAGCAGGACATGGGGTCAGGGACGGGCGGGCATGGTGTCAGGGACAGGCGGGCATGGTGTGCAGGGACAGGCGGGCATGGTGTACAGGGACAGGCGAGGCATGGGGTACAGAGACAGGCAGGACATGGGTGGGACGGGCGAGGCATGGTGTACAGGGACAGGCGAGGCATGGTGTACAGGGACAGGCGAGGCATGGGTACAGAAACGAGCAGGACATGGGGTACAGGGACGGGCGAGGCATGGTGTGGGGACAGGCGAGGCATGGTGTACAGGGACAGGCGAGGCATGGTGTAAGGGACAGGCGAGGCATGGTGTACAGGGGCAGGCGGGCATGGTGTGGGACAGGCGGGTATGGGGTACGAGACGAGCAGGACATGGGGTACAGGGACGGGCGAGGCATGGTGTACAAAGGGGCAGGCGAGGCATGGTGTCAGGGACAGGCGAGGCATGGTGTCAGGGACAGGCGAGGCATGGGGTACAGAGACGGCAGGACATGGGGTACAGGGACGGGCGAGGCATGGTGTACAGGGACAGGCGAGGCATGGTGTACAGGGACAGGCGAGGCATGGTGTACAGGGACAGGCGAGGCATGGGGTACAAAAAACGAGCAGGACATGGGGTACAGGGCGGGGGAGGCATGGTGTACAGGGACAGGCAGGCATGGTGTACAGGGACAGGCGAGGCATGGTGTACAGGGACGGGCGAGGCATGGGGTACAGGGACGGGCGAGGCATGGGGTACAGGGACGGGCGAGGCATGGGGTACAGGGACAGGCGAGGCATGGTGTACAGGGACAGGCGAGGCATGGTGTACAGGGACGGGGGAGGCATGGGGTACAGAGACGAGCAGGACATGGGGGACAGGGACGGGCGAGGCATGGGGTACAGAGACGAGGAGGACATGGGGTACAGGGACGGGCGAGGCATGGTGTACAGGGACAGGCGGGCAGGTGTACAGGGACAGGCAGGCATGGTGTACAGGGACAGGCGAGGCATGGGGTACAGGGACAGGCGGGCATGGTGTACAGGGACAGGCGGGCAGGGGTGGGGGCAGGCGAGACATGGTGTCAGGGACAGGCGAGGCGTGGTGTACGGGACAGGCGATGCATGGTGTATAGGGACAGGCGAGAAATGGTGTACAGGGACAGGGGGGGCATGGGGGACAGGGACAGGCGAGGCATGGGGTACAGGGACAGGCGAGGCATGGGGTACAGGGACAGGCGAGGCATGAGGTACAGGGACAGACGAGGCATGGGGTACAGGGACAGGCGAGGCATGGTGTACAGGGACAAGCGAGACATGGGGTACAGGGACAGGCGAGGCATGGTGTACAAGGACAGGTGAGGCATGGTGTACAGGGACAGACGAGACATAGGGTACAGGAACAGGCGAGGCATGGTGTACAGGGACAGGCGAGGCATGGTGTATAGGGACAGGCGAGAAATGGTGTACAGGGACAGGGGAGGCATGGGGTACAGGGACAGGCGAGGCATGGGGTACAGGGACAGGCGAGGCATGGGGTACAGGGACAGGCGAGGCATGAGGTACAGGGACAGGCGAGGCATGGTGTACAGGGACAGGCGAGGCATGGTGTACAGGGACAAGCGAGACATGGGGTACAGGGACAGGCGAGGCATGGTGTACAAGGACAGGTGAGGCATGGTGTACAGGGACAGACGAGACATAGGGTACAGGGACAGGCGAGGCATGGGGTACAGGGACAGGCGAGGCATGGGGTACAGGGACGGGGAAGGCATGGGGTATGAGAGCTGACACTGCTGACACTCGCACCCCCACCCCATCCGCTGACACTTGACACTCGTCACCCTACAAACCCGTCAGGACTCTCTCATACCCACCACCCCCTCTCAAGCCACCATCTCCCCCACCATAACAATCACCGTCACTTCATCACCAATGACACCACCGTTACCATAAAAGTCACTCTCACTTCACCACCAGTGACGCAACCGTCACCATGACAACCACAGTCACTTCACCACCAGTGACGTCACCGACACCATGACAACCACATCACTTCACCACCAGTGACGCCACCGTCACTTCATCACCAGTAACGCCATGACAACCACAGCTACCTGAACATCATCAATATATATTATATATATATATATATATATATATATATATATATATATATATATATATATAAATATATATATATATATATATATATATATATATATATATATATATATATATATATATATATATATATATATATATATATACTTGGTGATAATGTTTTGTGGGAGAGAGGTGACCTTGAGGTGAGTCGCGGCTCCCTCACACTACCAGCAAAAACTTCCACACTGCCTCAGCTTTCTACCAAGAATTATGAAGAAATGATTACTACTTGAACCTCGGGCGTTAATTAAGGAACAGAATTTTTTTTTCTTTATTATAATGGAGAGAAACATTGTGTTCAGTAACTGTAAACTTGACTACGTCATCCATGTTCAGCCTTTCCTAGGACGAGCAAGTCACCTTGACATCTATGACTTCTTAATTTACGTGTCATCCAACACATGATCACGTTCTTACCTCCTCTCTCTCTTCTCTCTCTCTCTCTCTCTCTCTCTCTCTCTCTCTCTCTCTCTCTCTCTCTCACAACACACACACACACAATCGGACGTTAGGCCCATACTAGAGTATGCAGCACCAGTTTGGAACCCACATCTAGCCAAGCACGTAAAGATGCTAGAAAAAGTGCAAAGGTTTGCAACAAGACTAGTCCCGGAGCTAAGGGGTATGTCCTACGAGGAGAGGTTAAGGGAAATCGACCTGACGACACTGGAGGACAGGAGAGATAGGGGGGACATAACGACATATAAGATACTGAAAGGAATTGACAAGGTGAACAGAGACAGAATGTTCCAGAGATGGGACACATCAACAAGGGGACACAGTTGGAAGTTAGAGAAAATAAAAATAACAAGATTCAGATGAATCACAGGGATGTTAGGAAGTATTTCTTTAGTCACAGAGTGGTCGGGAAGTGGAATAGTTTGGGAAGCGATGTAGTGGAGGCAGGTTCCATACATAGCTTTAAGAAGAGGTATGATAAAGCTCATGCCGCAAGGAGAGTGATCCAGTAGCGGCCAGTGAAGAGGCGGGGCCTTGAGCTATGAATCGACCCCTGCAACCACAACTAGGTGAGTGCAACTAGGTGAGTACACACACACACAGTATGGTTAATAGTGCTCCCGGGATTTAGCGTCTAGCAGCTGTCCTACGTTATTATTAGCGGTCATCGTACGTGATTGAATCAGTGAACATACCTACAAGAGTGTAACAGCTTTCTAGAGTGTGAATAATGTGGTAACATCAAGAATTTTACAATTTAAATTTGAATGCGGGTGATTTTACTGGAAGCTGTGTGAGTGAGGGTAGCAATCAGCTGGTCAGTGCCGGCGACAGTGTTGACACAAATAATCAAAACAATCATATTTAATGGGTCAAGGTTGGGACCTTAAATAAAAACAAATGCAAATATCTGGTCGTTATAGCAGCAGTAAACGAGTGATAAAGTAAATAATGAAAGGAAATAAAAAATCAGTCAATCCCCAGCAGTTGGTGTTGTGACTACAGTTAGTATCATCAGATTTGTTATGACTATAACACTAAAGGAAAAAAGAGTGAATACCAAGTTTTTTATGCATGATAAAATCTACGGAGGGAGTTACAAACTGAACTTCATAGAAGTCACCACCAGGAGTCTCCATTGCTGTGCAGACAACGTCACTTGCCTATGTGTGGCAGCAATTTTGGTTGGTGTCTAAAGTGTGAGTGTCTCGCCCTGCTAGTTGTATGCTATACCAACACTCTCTCCACATATAGGTGAGTACATTGTGACGAGCGGGGTCCCACAGGCGTGATGGAAGGGATAGACTCAGAAGTGTCTCTTTTCGCAGATGATGTGAAGTTAATGAGAAGAATTAAATCAGATGAGGATCAGGCAGGACTACAAAGAGACCTGGACAGGCTGGACACCTGGTCCAGCAACTGGCTTCTAAAATTTAACCCCGCTAAATGCAAAGTCATGAAGATCGGGGAAGGGCAAAGAAGACCGCAGACAGAGTATAGGCTAGGTGGCCAAAGACTGCAAACCTCACTCAAGGAGAAAGATCTTGGGGTGAGTATAACACCAAGCACGTCTCCGGAAGCACACATCAACCAGATAACTGGTGCAGTATATGAGCGCCTGGCAAACCTGAGAATAGCGTTCCGATACCTTAGTAAGGAATCGTTCAAGACACTGTACACTGTGTACGTCAGGCCCATATTGGAGTATGCAGCACCAGTTTGGAACCCACACCTGGTCAAGCACGTCAATAAATCAGAGAAAGTGCAAAGGTTTGCAACAAGGTTAGTTCCGGAGCTAGGGGAAATGTCCTATGAAGAAAGGTTAAGGGAAATCGGCCTGACGACACTGGAGGAAAGGAGGGTTAGGGGAGACATGATAACGACATACAAAATACTGCGAGGAATAGATAAGGTGGACAGAAACAGGATGTTCCAGAGAGGGACACAGAAACAAGGGGTCACAATTGGAAGTTGAAGACTCAGACGAGTCAAAGGGATGTTGGGAAGTATTTCTTCAGTCATAGAGTTGTCAGGAATTGGAATAGTCTAGCAAGTGATGTAGTGGAGGGAGGAACCATACATAGCTTTAAGACGAGGTATGATAAAGCTCATGGAGCAGGGAAAGAGAGGACCTAGTAGCGGTCAGTGAAGAGGCGGGGCCAGGAGCTAAGTCTCGACCCCTGCAACCACAATTAGGTGAGTACACACGCACACACACGATCATGCATGGGTAAGAAGACAGACTCAACGTTGAGAATGACATAACATGGAAAGCAAAACCTGACCTAAAGCTGTTATATCCACACAGGAGGAAGACAAGTCAGGAACCAGGTAATGCTGAAAGAGGAAGAGAGGAACTCACAAGGAATGACCAGGAGTCTGTGGGGAGATCAGGCAAGAGATTTAGGGAGGTATTCTCATAAGATAGAGGAAGGCTACCAGCAAAGCAAAGCGACAGAGTATACCAGTGAGTGATGGCCACTGAGATGAGGAAGCTGCTGTATGAGGTTGATACCTCGTACGTGGTGAGACCAGCTATTTCTCCGTGGGTTCTAAGAGAGGGAGCAGAGGCACTGTGTGTGCCTCTAACAACAGTGTTTAACAAGTCTATCGACACAAGACATCTGCCAGAGGTATGGAAGATAGTAAATGTAGTCCCAAGCTGAAGCTTGACACTCATACTTATCTTGGATCTGGCTGAGTGGCTTATGTGCTGCGTACTTTGATGCAGCACTATGTCGTGCCGAATAAGTAAAACTTGCTATTTTGGCTTAAGTAGCAACACACTTCTTGCCGAATAGAGCAAGCGAAAATTTGTGTATGCAATATATCTTTAAATGTATAAGAGAAAATTTTAGAAAGGACTTAATTTTAAATGAGCTCTTGCTAATTGACCAGTTTTACCTATACTCATTTAAAATTCAGTCCTTTCTAAAATTTTCTTTTATACGTTTAAAGATATATTTTTTTTCAATTATGTTGATGTAAAAATTTTTAATTTTGAACTAAAAGAATCTTAGAAAACTTACCTAACCTTATTATAACAAGCGCAATTTAATTTAGCCTAACCCAACTAAATATATTTTAGATACTTTTACAATAATTTAATAATTAACAAACACAATGAAATATATTTTTTTCGTTAGGTTCAGAATGATTTTTGCGAAATTATTGCATACACAAATTTTCGCTTGTCTTATATGGCAAGAAGAGCGTTGCTATTTAAGCCAAAATAGCAAGTTTTACCTAATCGGCACGACACACACACACACACACACACACACACACAACATATATATATATATATATATATATATATATATATATATATATATATATATATATATATATATATATATATATATATATTATTGTGACCACGAACGAGTGGTATTGAATCAATAACAACACTGCGATAGCCGAGGATTCGAACCCATGTAATTTTGGCCCTGCCTCGTGGTGACGCCTTTAAGCTTAAGGCACCCACACCACCGTATGTCCTCAGACCAAGAGTAACACACCTAGCTTGGCTGGGTGCTTGGTTCTTGTAGGATTGTGTGGTTCTGTGGGTTAAGGCGTCATGTGATTTTCGCTCACAACGAGGCAGGGCCAAAACTTCATGGGTTCGAATCCTCGGATTAATTATATATATATATATATATATATATATATATATATATATATATATATATATATATATATATATATATATATATATATATATATGTCGTGCCGATTAGGTAAAACTTGCGATTTTGGCTTAAATAGCAACGCTCACCTTGCCATATAAGGCAAGTGAAAATTTGTGTATGCAATAATTTCGCCAAAATCATTCTGAACATAACGAAAAAAAATATAATTAATTGTGTTTGTTTATTATTAAATTAATGTTAACGTATCTAAAATATATTTAGTTGGGTTAGCCTAAATTAAATTGCGCTTGTTGTAATAAGGTTAGGTAGGTTTTCAAAGTTTCTCTTGGTACAAAATTATAAATTCTTACATTAACATAAATTAAAAAAATATATCTTTAAACGTATAAGAGAAAAGTTTAGAAAATACTTAATTTTAGATGAGTTCTTGCTAATTGACCAGTTTTACCTAATCGGAGATCAGTGTTTGTGAATATTTCGCCTGCTCTTGCGAATTCCTAGCAATTATATATATATATATATATATATATATATATATATATATATATATATATATATATATATATATATATATTGTACCAAATAGGTAGGAACGTGATCAGGTGTTGGATGACACGTAAATTAATAAGTCATAGATGTTGGTAGACAGCAGCCACCCAGGGAGGTACTACTGTCCTGCCAAATGAGTGTGAAACGGAAACTTGTAATTGTTTTTAGACTATGGTAGGATTACTGGTGTCTTTTCTTTGTCTCATAAACACGCAAGATATCAGGTACATGTTGCTACTTCTACTTACACTTAGGTCACACTACACATGCATGTACACGTATATGAATACACACCCATCTCAGTTTTCTTATTTCCTAATAGTTCTTGTTCTTATTTATTTCCTTTCATCTGCATGGGGAGGTGGAGAAGAGTCATTCCTCCATCAGCCATGAGTGTTGTAAAAGGAGTAAGGGGCTAGTAACCCCTTCTGTATTAATTACTAAATTGAAAGAGAAGAACATTTTAAAGTTGGAATGTTTGAATGTGTGTGGATGTATTACAGATGATAAGAAAGAGTTGACTGTGAATGTTACAAAGAAAAGCTGGATGTCCTGGCTGAAGGGGATTGTTGAATAAATTTATGAAAGACAGGAAGGTACCTAGGGAGTGGCACAGTGTGTGCATAGTTCCTTGGTGCAAAGAAAAAGAGGATAAAAGAGAGTGTAAGAATAGAGGAATAAGCTTGATGAGGTTTTAGGAAGTGTTGTGTTTACAATAAAACATATAAGTAAACAATATTTAGATAAAGGTAAGGACATTTTCGTTATATTTATGGATTTAAAAAAAAAAACATAAAATATGGTGGATAGGGGAGCAATGTGGCAGATGTTGCTAGAGTATGGAATAGGTATACTTTTGATATACCTTTGATGAGTTTCGAGAGTCTCTACTCTCGGAGCCCGGCCTTGGGCCAGGGTTGTCTGGTGCTTGCTTGGTCAACCAGGTTGTTGCTTCTGAAGGCCCGCTGTCCCACATATCCATCACAGCCTGGCTGACTGGCTTCTACACTTGTTCCAGCCGTGTTTTTGATATCTTCTGGTAAGATGCTGAAAAGTCTGGGACCACGAATGTTGATAAAGTGTTCCCTTACTGTGCCCACCGCACCCCTGCTCCTCACTGCGTTTATTTTGCACTTCCTTCCATATCTCTCGCCCCAGTATGTTGTTATGGCAGTGTGGTGGTAGGTTACTTAAAGCAGTTAACAGTTTTATGAAGATAGTGAGACTCAGGTCGGAGTATGTAGAAGAGATCACTTTCCAGTGATGTCGCTATGGTTGGTTGTTTAACATATTTATAGATGGGTTGTAAATGAAGTGAATGCTATGGTGTTGAGGAGAGGTGCAGGATTAAAAGATAAAGAATCTATTACAAAGTGGGAGTTGTCACAGTTGCATATTGCCGATGACACTGTGGAGAAGTTGCAAAGTTTGGCGGCGGAATTTGGGAGGGTATACAAAAGGATATTAAAAGTCAACATAAGAGAGAACAAGGTAATGAGGGTAACGAAAAATTTAGGTAATGCAAATCGGATATCAAATTGAAAGGAGGAAATATGAAGGAAGTGAATGTGTTCAGATATTTGGGCGGGAACTTGTCGGCAGATGGGTCTATGAAAGAGGAACTTAACCATAGAATTGGCGAGGGGATAAAGGTGAGTGGTGAACTGAGGCATCTATAGAAACAAAGAACGTTATCCATGGAGGTGAAAATGTATCAGAGTATAGTGGTACCAACACTTATGTGGGTGCATGAAGCATGGGTTTTGAACGTTGCAGCAAGGAGACTGGAGGCGGTGGAGACGTGATGTCTGAGGGCAATGTGTGGTGTGAATATTATGCCTCCAGAAAATTTTTAGTTTGGAGATTAGGAGGTGCGGGGATAATAAAAATATTATCCAGAGGGCTAAGCTGGGGTTATTGGGTGGTTTTGACAATTAGAGAAGGTGACATAAAACAGGATGAATTGGAGGGTGTATAAATCTGTGGTGGAGGGGATGATGGGTAGCGGTTGTCGTAGGAAAGGTTGGCACAAGGGGGTAAAGGCGTATGACAGCGTGTTAGAAAGAAGTGGAGACAAGTGTTTTTTGTGACCTGATGTGCTGTTGGAGTGTGAACAAGGAAAAGTTTATGAAAGGAGTCAGAGAATCCGGTTAGCCAGACTTGAGTCCTGGAGGTTTGAAATACAGTGCCTGAACTCTGAAGCAAGGGGTGGGAATAGTTGCAGTTAGGAAGGGCATCTGATCTGTAGTGTCGGCGCGTCTCTGTGAAGACGATGAAGTGAGTGATGATGAAAGTGTTTCTTCTGTTTCGGGTCACCCTGCCTCGGGAAGATAGCTGGTGTTTTTTTTTAATATATACATACATAGATATGCAGAAATCACAATTAAAGACGTGACTGCATACATGAAAAACACCACAGTAAAAAACTCCACTACTAGTCCACGCTAGGCAGGTCAATCTTAGAACCAATTCAGTATAAATACATATACTAAGACTAGTCAACTATCAACTTCACTGCCATACCTGTTATAGGAGTAACAAAATATCAAACTAAAAAAAAGCAGGACACAATTTCAATAAAGGTGTATAGTGTCCATCCCAGGTACGTGATGGGTAACAAGTTACAAGTTAAGTGTCAAACCTCAGAAAGTAATAGCACTACCAAACTTTCTTGTCACAGGAGTATAAGAACATCAACCAAACTTAGAAAGTTGTGAGCGAAGAAGCCAGACTCACCATTTCAGTAAGGCTGTAAACAACACATTGCAAATCAGAGGTTAACTAACAAATAAATTATTATGCCTCTAGAAGGTATAACAAGAGTGAGCGAGTTACCTAGACTTCATAAAGAGAGAGGATGCAAGCTGCCTGGTCACAGACCGGGCCGCAGGGGCGTTGACCACTGGAATTCTCTCCAGGTACACTCCAGGTAAACTGTTTCTTTGCCAAAGAATACAATCTAAATTTTTTTTTAATTATTTTCACTCTTGAGATTGTGAACTATTGTTTAGCTCTGTCTTAAATTGCGTTTACTGATAGTAGCTGAGGAGACACAGTGCGAAAATTAAGTGTGTGTAACCATAAAGTGCATATACGCATTTGAACCAACATGAGAGAAATCGCAGTGAACATTAAATAGGAAAAAAAAATATAGACTATAGTGTAAATTTAGAGTGCCGGTGGAGAACCGTTACCGTGGGAAAAAGGTAGGCCCAGCAATTATTGCCAGATACATCCCAAAATTTGGAGGTGAAAATTAACAAAATATTGAACTAACTAAGTAATATAGCGGTGGCAGGAAAATATGTGCAGTGATACAGTGAACCAAATCTGTAGTAAAGAAATAGTAATAAATCCCAGTATGCTTAAAGATGGTATAGCATATGGAAATATACTACAAGGACTACAAGGGTTACTAGTGAAAATTGCCAGAGGTCCCGAGAAGCAGAAATAACAGATAAGTAAATTTATAGTATAAAAACAAAAAAAAAGGGATTCACTATCAGGGAATCACGATACATAATTGAGATAAAAATGTGAATTTTTTTCCCT
>WNWK01049532.1:0-13169 GCA_009830355.1 Cherax destructor
TACTTGGTATAACATGATATTGGGTTTTTTTTTTATTTGGTATAACATGTATATTGGGATAACATGAAAATGGTATTCATGTATACTTGGTTTTAAATTATATTGGATAACAGTATATTGGTATAACATGTATACTTGGTATAAATTACTTGGTATAACATGTATACTTGGTATAACATGTATATTATTGGTATAACATGTATACTTGGTATAACATGTATACTTGGTATCATGTATACTTGGTTGATTATTTGTGCATTTTTGGTATACATGAAATTGGTGGTAACACATAAGCAGAAGGATCTTTTGACAGGGGTTTCTTCAGGGACGGTCACAAAAGACTGTTGTGACTCGATAAAGCCCACTGTGAGGGCAAAACGTCCAAAAAGGATCACATTTTTTTTTAATGCTTTTTTTGTTATTTTTCCATTTTGTTTTCGGTATTTTTTATCCATTTATTTTTCCTTTTGTATACTTTTTTGGTGCATGTAAAATGGTATTCATGTATACTTGGTATAACATGTATACTTGGTATTGATGTATACTTGGTTTTAACTTGGAAAACTTTTGGTATAACATGTATACTTGGTATTGCATGTATATTGGTATTACATGTATACTTGGTATAACATGTATCATTGGTATTGCATGTATACTTGGTATTGCATGTATACTTGGTGTGCATGTATACTGTATACTGTTGCGTATTGCATGTATATTTGGTATTACATGTATACTTGTATAACATGTATACTTAGTATTTAGAGAAGACTCACGTCAAGTTAGTGAATAATAATCAGTGGTGAAATATTAAATACTGATACTGTGTTGTGTGTCGCGCGTGCGTATGTATGCGTGCGTGCGCGTTTTAAACTGAAGACGGACTGGTGACAGTCTAAAAGACCTAAACCTGTTTATCCATCAGTCCTCTGTATTGTATGTATGTATGTATGTATGTATGTATGTATGTATGTATTATGTATGTATGTATGTATGTATGTATGTATGTATGTATGTATGTATGTATATATGTATATATGTATATATATATATATATATATATATATATATATATATATATATATATATATATATATATATATATATATATATATATATATATACGTATATATATATATATAATAAGGTTAAATGGAGGGAACACTAGTAGCTTTATATTATTATTGTATATCCTGCCATGAGAGGTTTTCTTGCATATATTGCGGTAAGTTTCTTTAATAAAGACAACAAATGACTTGTTTTACTTATTGCTTAATCATCCTCTCCCTCTTACAACCCATTCTCCCCATCCTGTCCTGCCCAGCGTGCTATAACCCCTGTGGTTTAGCGCTTCTTTGATTATAATAATAATTTACTTATTGCTACAAGATGGCCCCCACAACATGGTCTCAGACCATACACTCTCAGGGTCTCACACTATACACTAACAACGTGGTCTCAGACCATCACACTCAGGGTCCACACACACTAACAACGTGTCTAGACCATGCATCTCAGGTCTCACCCTCTTTAAGGGGGCTCCTTGACAGAAGAGGTGTTATCGGTCTGAGGAATTGGACCTTTGGTCTTCTTCCTCAGACCGAACCTAATTACCCCCATTCCCCTCCCTTTTCCCTTTCCTCCTCCTCCTCATCCCTCCCTTATTTCCTTTCCATTTTTACCCTGGGAGCTTCTCCCAGGCATTCTGTTCCTAGGTAGGGGAAGGGTAAACGTGGTCCATTCCTATTCCGTTGAGGTTCTTGGCGGTGGTGTAGTTTGCCGTGAATCTGGATCGTTGGGGATGTCCTAATCCCTCTCCGGTCCCGGGGGTGGCCTTGGGTATCTTCGGGCGACGGGTGTATCTCTGGAGGCCACCTTTTGGATTCCAGGGGTGGTGGCTGAAGGCAGTATGCTTTGTGGCGGATATCCGCCGCTCCTTTTTTGTCCGCGAGGTGGCTCGGTGGATGTGAGGTTGCTATATAATCCCGATTGCTGGTTTACTGGCATGAAGGGTAGGGTATGCACGGGTTCCATGCAGCATCTGCACTATCTTGCGGTGTTGAGGTCCTCTTGGGCGCGGGGGATTACGCCTTTCATTCCTCTGGGCTATTCGTTTCCCCTTTTTTTTTTTTTCTTAAAAACAAAAAAGAAAGAAGTAACCTAACCATGGGATGCCCTAATCCGTGACTCTACCCCGGGCCCCTTGATACCGGCACCTAGTTCTGACCCTACCTTGATAACAGAAACTCTTCGGAACCCTAATACCTGTACCTGAAGCAGGTGCCAGTTCGTCACCTGCTTCAGGTCCCAGGGACCCGACTGGCCCTTTCGATACATCTGACCTTCGCTCTTCTCTGACCTTGATCCGGCTTCTCCTCGACGGTGCGGAATTTCAGATCGCTCGCCCGTCTCTCATTGGACCACCCCTGGTCCCACACCCAAACGACCAAGACCCACACATGACGATTCGACACTTTCTTCTCATTCACTCAGAAACGACAAGTCGCACGCACTCCCCCTTAAACTCTCTGTTTCAAACTACTCAATGGACAAAGTTTTTTACTTCTTCCACCGACTTCTCCTAATACCTATCTTTCAGACCATAGTACGTATTGGTAAGGCTCTGCTACGCCATGTTGGTAAAGACATCTCATTTCATGCTCTCAAGAGCGGCACTCGCATCATCACGGTCCAGAATGCTGGCCAAGCTCGCGATCTTTCTCCTTACAACCATTGATACTACTCCTGTTACTATTGACAAGCACCATTCCCTCAATTCTTGTTGTGGTTCTGTCATCTTGCCCCACACCATTGTCCAACGGAATTTCCAGACATGTGGTGATGACATTTTCGAGCAGCTTGAGCTCCAAGAACTCCCTATCCTTAAAGTTGACACTTTTGTCCTCCCTGCCAATGCGAAGACGTTATCCTTTTCAATATAGCTCGTTTAACGTTTGACTGCCGAGAACTGCCACCTTCGGTCTACATTGCAGGTCAACGTTACAAGTTCGAAAGGTGACCTCTACACCTCAGCAGTGTAGAAACTGCTGGCGTTTTGGTCATCCAGCAAAATATTGCAGGTCCATGGCCGAATGCCCAGTCTGTGGTGCTGGCGACCATTCCAGTTCTTCTTGTACTCTACCCCCCTCTTGCCTTAACTGTCATGAGGCACATCCTTCGTATGGGAAAATCCGTTGTCTCAAAAGGCGGAAGGTTTCTCTATGCTATGGCTCTCTCTCATCTTTGCCTTCAAGGAAACTTCCCTGTATTTCCTATTCTCGCATTGCTAAACGTCGCCCGCTTCTGGGTCCCAACTTCCATGGCTTCCTCTGTGGTCGCCTCATCCTCAGTCACCCCTGTCTCGAATCCTTTTGTTGTTCTTGGCTCCAAGGTCCCTACCTGGCTTCCCATACTATCCACACTCCTTCCTCTATTCACTTGCACAGTTCTGATTCTACAGTCCTCGTTCTTCACCTAAACCTCAGCGCCCCTCTTATAAGCCCGGCAAAAACCCCTATTGCCAGGTTCTTCGCCTCCGACTAGTTCTGTAACGTGTGGGAGGTTCATCCTCCTCCTCATACACTACCTTCATCCCCTGTCCCCTCCAAGTCCCTATGACAGTTTCCTTTCTATCCCCCTCGTCCTCTACTTTAGTACAGTCTATAGACTCCCGATAGTTTCTTCCATTTCTAATGTAGTCTCACATTCTGCATCTTTGACTTCCGAAACACTGGAAGCTATTGCAGAATATATTTCAGAGACTGGGCCGATGATGGACAGTACTCCATCTGAGGTTCCTCATCTCTTCTTCTTCGTCTCAACCCCCTTCCTTCACAACGTCCTCCTCCCTCTCTGATTACAGGTCTTCCGCTGCCTCCACCGTGGACTTTTCAAACCCCTAGTCCATAGCTTCCTCTCACTTCCACTTCTATCTTTTCTCCATAAATCATGGCTTATTTGCAGTGGAATATCCGAGGCCTCAGGGGTAACAGGGGTGAGCTTCAGGTGTTGCCTCCCAGTTTTCCCCTATTGGGGTCTGTTTGCAAGAACCCAAATTACAATCCACTGTTATCAGGCCCTTTTCAGGCTATAATTTGTTATATTCATCGGATCCTTTTTCCGATGGAACCTTTAACAAAGTGCTCTCTTATATGCACTGGTGTTCCATACCGTCAGCTCTATGTCCCTTCTTCCTTACATTACACCGCAGCCCGTATCCACTTGAATAAGTGGTATACACTGTTCTTTATATCTCCCCCTTCGCGGGCATTGTCTATCCCAGATGTTGATTCGCACACCACTTTCTCTGGGAGGGTCGCACTGTGACTCCGTGGCATTCAGTTGGAGGCATTCCTTGCTTCTCTTCCCTCCATGTTTTAAATACGGGTACTCCTACCCATTTTGATCCCGAACTCATTCTTTCTCCTGCATCGATCTTTCCATCTGCTCTTCATCAACTGTCCTTGACTTCACCTGGTCTGTCCTTCCGGATTACATGACAGCAATCATTTCCCACACCCCTAAAGTCCCCTCTGTTTTCTCCACCTCCTCATTGCCCACGCTGGCAATTTGACCGGTCGAAATGGGACCTTTACGCACATCTTACTGCCTTTCATGAGGTTCCTTCCTCGTCCTCCATTGATGAGGTTTTACATCTCTTTTCGTCCTCCATCTTCACAGCGGCTTCACATTCTGTTCCCAAACCTCGGGCAAGCATCCTCAGAAGTGCGTGCCTTGGTGGTCTCCCTACTTGTGCTCGGGCAGTGCGTTTGGAACGCGCTGCATGGGCAGGTATCCGTATAAAAGAACCACAGAGAGACTCCTTGATTTCAAGCAGAAGAGAGCTATTGCTCGCCGTATCATACGTGTGCTAAACGCACTTGCTGGCGAGATTACGTTTCTACTGTCACTTCGGCTTCCTCGATGAGTGCAGTCTGGGAAAAAAGTGTGGAATTGAGTGGTAAATTCTCTCCCGACCCGGATCCTGTTCTTCAGGTTGCTGGTGTCGATATAGACACCCTCTTGCCGTTGCCACTGAAATTGGTTATAGAAACTTGTTTGGGCTGCCCCCTTGTAGTTGCACTCTGGGCAAGCACTGTTGACACCGACACTCTGAGACACTTCTCTCAGACTTACAAGTGGCTATGGTACAAATTCTATCTAATTGCAGTAAGGGAATCCACACTGCCTACAAATACTGGAAGGGGGGTTTTCTTTCTTGAATTAAAAAGGGTGGCTATGTGTCCTGGTCTTCCTTTATATAACCCTCCTAACACCATGTGCAGTGGAGAAACTTTGTCTGCAAAAGATGGGGTAATTAAGTGTCCTGCCTGCACCTCAGAGTTCCCTGGTTCCTAGGATGTCCCTTGAGTAATATATGCAGTAAGTAACACTAGCTTCCAGACTGAACTTAAAAGACGACGCTGGTACATACCTCACAAAGGCGTCCGTCTGCTTAAGACCCACAGATAACTCACTAACGTTTCCCCAGAAAACTGGCCAGATACTGAGAGAAAGAAAGCCTAGTCTTACTGTAATGGGTCTGGATGGAGGCAGATTTCCATGGTACTTCGGGATCTCCTCCAGGGCCCCAGGACAGATGTTGGGTCACGTGGGGTGTGGTGCTTGATCTCAGCCGTCTTGTTCTGTCGAAGTCTGGTCTGGTAAGAACGTAGGTCACGATTTGTGACCGCCACACTGCCTAGATTCAAGTGTGGGCTGCCAGTTGTCTCTAGCTAACATAACCTAATGCTTGCCTATTCAGGCCTATAACTACCTATATTAGGGTGCTAGAGCTACAGTATTAATATCTAACGTTGCCTTAATAATCCTACTATTAGTTTCTGAACTGTACAAACTTGCCTAGGTGTGCCTAGGTGGATAAATCTATCAATTAAAATGTACATAATAGTTACCTTCATTGGCTCAAATGTGCGTATGTTTTGTTGGGTGTGTGGGTTTATAAACTCCGAGGGCCGATCACGGTATGTTTAAGGCTCTAACGGCTCACTTACCCTGTGGAACTTTTAGTGACTAAAAAGTTTCCACATTGGTAATCATCTCGCCGCATTTCTCAGGGGCTACATCTATGGGACGAGTTAAAGCCCTTAGATTTTCTTCTTAGAGAAGAATCCTATAATGTGCCTTTTACCCTTCAAGAACTGGAGGCAACACTCTTGCTTGCCGATCATCGGCAGCTGGGCCAGACGGCATACATATTCGTATGCTACAGCATTTACATCAGTCTGCTCTTACTGTCCTCTTACGACTCTTTATTCTCATATGGTCGCAAGGAGTTCTTCCCAGCTGTGGAAGTTTGCTATTGTTCTCCTTTTCAAAAACCAGGTACTACGGGACGTGATTCCTCTCACTACCATCCCATCGCTCTTACCAGTGCAGTTTGCAAGGTGATGGAACGTCTAGTTAATAGAAGTTTGATGTGGTATTTAGAGACTCACAATAGTCTCCCCTAGTCAATATGGCTTCCGTAAGGGCCGTTCTGCCATTGACCCCTTGCTGCGCTTGGATACGTATATTCGTAATGCCTTGCGAATAACCATTCGGTTATCGCTATCTTTTTCGACCTTGAGAAGGCTTATGATACAACTTGGAGATATAATATCTTGGAAACATGACTTTGAATACGTAATAACTAGGCAAGGTCTAATAAATAAAAATACATAGCAAAGTTCAAAGAACTGTTCATAGAAAAAATATAATTATACAAAATAAATCATTTTGGAAAGTATTAGGCCAGAGGCCGCGCTGTATAACCCCTGTGGTTTAGCGCTTCTTTTGATTATAATAATAATTAGGCCAGAGACAATCCTTCAATTTGTATCATAAGATGCAAATCAGGGTTTGGTAGAAATAAATTAGTCAAAAATAAAAAAATAGACAATTCATAAATCAAAAATACTAATGCTACAACGAAAAATATTAGCAAGGAATCAAATTATTATACTTAATGCTTTGGAAGGATCATCATACTAGACTCAACTGTTTAACTACACCACTATTTTAACAATGATGATTTTCTCTCAGAGATGTTTTAACCCTGTCAAATTTAAGAAATTACTTTAGATAAACAAATATAGTACTGGGATAATCTCGAAAACACTAAAGCTATAAGACAAGGGGAAAATAATGATTGAAACGAAAATATAGCTGGGAAACTACTAGAAACTAAAATATAGCTGGAAAACTACTAGCGAAAGTATGCATTGTACACTTGTGTCACACATATTCAGTCTATGGAGCAATGTCCGGTGCCTGCGTCAACTGTCAAGTCTTGCTGGTCAAACACCTTTTGATTATTCTATACTAAAGAGCAAGTAGTTCCCCGCTTCTTTTCAATACCCTCTGACCTAATGGTTATAATTATAACCATAATTTTTAAAGGGTGGACCGGTAAGCCAGCGGAAGGCCTCGTCAGATGACCAAAAGCTCCAGCTGCGGGTCATATAAACACTAGTCTTGTTTCCTGACAAATCTTACTTGACCTAACCTTTGACTGCCTTCCTCTAGGACAGCCTCACCTTTGACAGACTAGTGTATCTTTGTACATTAATCCCGCTAGGCATTAACACTGCTTTCCCTGCAGTTAACAATCCTCCGCCAGGTGGCATTGTAAGAACAAAATTAATGAAGGAGAATGGAAAGGAAAAGACTTAGCAAGAAGGGAGAGAATTGGAAAGAAAGGATGTGGAATATCAATATTCATGTTGAAAATTATATAAAATATCGACAGGTTGATGATTAAGACACATGTTTAACAGATGAGTATATTGACGAAACGTAGGCGAAATGTTTCAACAATAAAGGTACAAGCCATTGTTTACCAACATGGCGGACGTTCAAGGTGGTCCCATGATGCTGGTGAAGGGATCTTGGTCCAACAAATTGGAACTACCCTCCTTGAATCAAAAGTCATTACCTTTCATTTCCCAGGTGCTGTATGATCCCTACGAATTTACCAATCCCATAAATATAACTAATAATTACACAAATATGAATACCTCAGCATGATTGCAGCGTGAAAGTCAGAGATATTTTATTCAAATATACAGCCAGGACTCGAGTGCAGGCAAGTCTGGAGCAATAGTGAGGTCATCCTCGTATCCCAAACTTGTGTTATATTATAAATGGCATTCAATACCGATAAGATGATGAGCAAGACATGTGCAATGCTTAGTTATCAATATAGATACCTAAGCGTTGCACATGTCATGTGTCATGCTTCATACACAGGTGAGATGACAATATATACTTATATATATATATATATATATATATATATATATATATATATATATATATATATATATATATATATATATATATATGTCGTGCCGAATAGGTAAAACTAGTCAATTAGCAAGAACTCATTTAAAATTAAGTCCTTTCTATAACTTTTTCTTATACGTTTGAAGATATATATTTTTTCATTTATGTTAATGTAAATTTAATAATTTTGTATCAAAAGAACCTTAGAAAACTTATTTAACCTTATTATAGCAAGTGCAATTTAATTTAGCCTAATCCAACTAAATATCTTTTATATAAGTTTACAATAATTTAGTAATAAACACAATGAAATATATATTTTTTCGTTGTTTCGAATGATTTTTGCAAAATTATTGCATACACAAATTTTCGTTTGCTTTATTCGGCAAGAAGAGCGTTGCTATTTAAGCAAAAATCCCAAGTTTTACCTATTCGGCACGACATAATATATATATATATATATATATATATATATATATATATATATATATATATATATATATATATATATATATAATATTTTTACTCCATCCCAAACATGCTTTTAGTGGTGTAGCAATTAGCCTTACATTTATAAGGCATCATGACAGAAGTTGCAGTTGCGTGTAAACCCTGTGTGTAGAACTCCGTCGCGATCGTGATAAGTGTAGAAGAGCGAAATTATTAGATTATCTTAGGATAATTCATGAAAGCCAAGCAGTGTTACTTATTTCCATTTGAATCATTATTCCCCAGGATGCAGCCCACAACATTTGACTAACACCACCCAGGTATCTATTTACTACTAGTTGAACAAGGCAGCAAGTGACTAGGGACTTTCCCGTACGTCCCGCCGCTCCCAGGATTGAACCCGGGTCCTTTGGGTGTAAGCCAAATGTTTTACCACTGAGCTATAAGGTACTTTTTTAAAGATATGGTTCGTCTCGTCTAAACTTTAATTTTGTGAAGAGAGCCACTGTTTGTGGCCAAAATATACAGTACTCTAATTTATTTGACCAGTATTTATTGCACTTTTAACCAGTGCTTCATAGTGTAAGCTTCTTTGGTGGCAGAATTTTTTTATGCAATTACGTTACAAATCTAAGCCTTTACTAAATGTTCACTGCTTTCTTATATTGAAAAGCTAAATGAAATAAGAAAAACGTGCATTGTTAATAAAAATGTCTTTAAACAAAACTAAGAGAAATAAAATTCTGAAAGCACGTGTGAATGTACACAAGAATGTCTGAAGAGGCAGCGAGAGCAATGTTGTGTTTGCCATGAACGCGATTGCGAACGCAATGTAGATGTTGATAATCGCTGACTAGTCTTTAAATTTGATAAATATTAAAAAAAAAGAGGTATAATGTAGAATCAAAGCTAACAGCAACTCACTTTAATTTGCCTGAGGTTAATTTAATTTTAATACTATGAACCCGCCCTAATCAGGGGTAATCTCTACAAAACGCTTGGCGATTAGTTACTAATGACAGTCAGGTCAATGGAGGTCAGATCACGCCTCATTAAAGTGCCAACTGACATTCACCTTCCTCATACAGGAAAAGAGGCAATGTGACGTGCCTCATTGATACTATTTATTTGTTGTCTGTTGATAGTGTTTTTTCTATTATATATTTTCATGTTTATACACACACACACACACATATATATATATATATATATATATATATATATATATATATATATATATATATATATATATATATATATATATATATATATGTCGTGCCGATTAGGTAAAACTTGCTATTTTGGCTTAAATAGCAACGCTCACTGGATATATAAGACAAGTGAAAATTTGTGTATGCATAATTTCAAAATCATTCTGAACATAACGAAAAATATATTTATTGTGTTTGTTTATTATTTAATTAATGTTAAATCGTATCTAAAATATATTTAGGGTTAGGTAATTAAATTGCTTGTTGTAATAAGGTTAGTAGGTTTCAAAGTTTCTCTTGTTACAAAATTATAAATTCTTACATTAACATAAATGAAAAAAATATATCTTTAAACGTATAGAGAAAATTTTGAAAGGACTTTATTTTAGATGAGTTCGTGGTAATTGACCAGTTTTACCTAATCGGCACGACATATATATATAAAATATATATATATATATATATATATATATATATATATATATATATATATATATATATATATATATATATATATATATATATATATTATATATATATGTCGTGCTGATTAGGTAAAACTGGTCAATTAGCAAGAACTCATCTAAAATTAAGTCCTTTCTAAAATTTTCTCTTATACATTTAAAGATATATTTTTCATTTATGTTAATGTAAAATTTATAATTTTGTACCAAGAGAAACTTTGAAAACCTACCTAACCTTATTACAACAAGCGCAATTTAATTTAGCCTAACATAACTAAATATATTTTAGATACGTTAACATTAATTTAATAATAAACAAACACATTGAAATATATTTTTTTTTTTATGTTCAGAATGATTTTGGCGAAATTATTGTGCATACACAAATTTTCACTTGTCTTATATGGCAGGTGAGCGTTGCTATTTAACCAAAATCGCAAGTTTTACCTAATCGGCACGACATATATATATTTTTTTCAACAAGTCGGCCGTCTCCCACCGAGGCAGGGTGACCCAAAAGAAAGAAAATCCCCAAAAGAAAAACTTTCATCATCATTCAACACTTTCACCACACTCATACATAATCACTGTCTTTGCAGAGGAGCTCAGATACTACAGCTAGAAAAGTCCCTCCCAGCTGTCACTATCTCAGACCCCTCCTTTAAAGTGCAGGCATTGTACTTCCCATTTCCAGGACTCAAGTCCAACTAAATCAATTAACTGGTTTCCCTGAATCCCTTCACACAATGTTACCCTGCTCACACTCCAACAGATCGTCATGTCCCAAAACCATTCGTCTCCATTCACTCCTATCTAACACGCTCACCATGCTTGCTGGAAGTCCACAAAACCTCCTTTACCCCTTCCCTCCAACCTTTTCTAGGACGACCCTACCCCGCCTTCCTTCCCCTACAGATTTATACGCTCTCCAAGTCATTCTACTTTGATCCATTCTCTCTAAATGACCAAACCACTTCAACAACCCCTCTTCAGCCCTCTGACAAATACTTTTAGTAACTCCACACCTTCTCCTAATTTCAACATTCCGAATTTTCTGCATAATATTTACACACACATTGCCCTTAGACAGGACATCTCCACTGCCTCCAGCATCCTCCTCGCTGCAGCATTTGCAACCCATGCTTCACACCCATATAAGAGTGTTGGTACCACTATACTTTCGTACATTCCCTTCTTTGCCTCCATGGATAACTTTTTGTCTCCAAGATACCTCAATGCACCACTCCACCTTTTTTCCTTCATCAATTCTATGGTTAACCTCATCCTTCATAAACCATCTGCTGACACATCAACTCCCAAATATCTGAAAACATTTACTTCTTCCATAATCCCTCTCTCAATGTGATATCCAATTTTTTCTTTATTTAAATCGTTTGATACCCTCATCACCTTACTCTTATCTATGTTCACTTTTAACTTTCTACCTTTACACACTCTCCCAAACTCGTCCACTAACCTTTGCAACTTTTCTTTAGAATCTCCCATAAGCACAGTATCATCAGCAAAAGTAACTGTGTCAACTCCCATTTTGCATTTAATTCTCCATAATTTAATCCCACCCCTCTCCCCAACACCCTAGCATTTACTTCTTTTACAACCCCATCTATAAATATATTAAACAACCATGGTGACATTACACAACCCTGTCTAAGACCTACTTTTACCGGGAAGTAATCTCCTCTCTCCTACACACCCTAACCCTAAGCCTCACTATCCTCATAAAAACTCTTTACAGCCTTCAGTAACTTACTACCTATTCCATACACTTGCAACATTTGCCACATTGCTCCCCTATCCATCTATCATATGCCTTTTCTAAATCCATAAATGCAATAAAACTTCTCTACCTTTATCTAAATACTGTTCACATTAATGTTCACTGTAAACACTTGATCTACACATCCCTTACCCACTCTTAAAGCCTCCTTGCTCATCTGCAATCCTACTCTCTGTCTTACCTCTAATTCTTTCAATAATAACCCTGCCATACACTTTACCTGGTATACTCAGTAAACTTATTCCCCTATATTTTACACTCTCTTTTATCCCCCTTCCTTTATATAAAGGAACTATACATGCTCGCTGCCAATCCCTAGGTACCTTCCCCTCTTTCATACATTTATTAAACAAAAATACCAAACCACTCCAGCACTATATCCCTCCCTGCTTTTAACATTTCTGTCATGATTCCGTCAATTCCAGCTGCTTTACCCTTTCATTCTACGTAATGCCTCACGCACCTCCCCCACACTCACATCCTGCTTCTTCACTCCTAAACGATGTTGTACCTCCCTGGCCAGTATGAAATTATCGCCTCCCTCTTTTCATCGACATTTAAAAGTTCCTCAAAATATTCCCGCCATCTACCCAATACCTCCAGCTCCCCATCTACTAACTCCCCTACTCTGTTTTTAACTGACAAATCCATTCGTTCCCTAGGCTTTCTTACTTGTTTATCTCACTCCAAAACTTTTTCTTGTTTTCAGCAAAATTTCTTGACAGATCCTCTCCCCATCTTTCATCCGCTCTTCTTTTGCACTCTCTCACCACTCTCTTCACCTTTCTTTTTACTCTCCATATACTCTTCTTCTACTAACACTTCTGTTTTGTAAAAACCTTCATAAGCTACCTTTTTCTCTTTATCACACCCTTTACTTCTTCATTCCACCACTCACTCCTCTTTCCTCCTGCACCCATCCTCCTTATAGCCACAAACTTCTGCCCCACATTCTAATAC